>CAJHNH020000608.1:0-163500 GCA_905116865.2 Candidula unifasciata
GTTTTCTTTTCTGTCTCATTGTTGGGTTTTCACACTCTAAGAAGCAGCATGCTTGTTGGTTTAAGTAACCTTTCTCGTCGCAAACACTTCACATCTTTGCGCGAAATGTGTTGACCTTGCATTCATGCTTAGTGACCTTCCTAACGCGCTGGTCTATGTTACAGGGGTGTCACGTTGTGTTGCCTTAAATGCTCTAAGCTTTATATATTGCGCGTTGTGAGCTTCTTTATGTGTTAACCTGGTCACACACGTGCACAGCTACCACCAGGAAACCTACACAAATGTCTGCACATCCATCACGCAGATTGGTACGCAGGTTGAGCTGTAAATTCGGCCAGTTTTATTACTTGGTTCTCACAGTCTGAGTACTCAGCCACAGTTTATCTTCACCAATACTTTCTCTCAAGCAATCACTGCCAACTACTTCACATATCGTCTAAACTAGGGCTGTACCGAATAGTGATTTTAACTATTCGGCCGAATACGAATAGTGGGACTAACTATTCGGCCGAATACGAATACGAATAGTGTATCATCATCATCAGGTGCCTTGCCGACTGGCGTGGGCGATCATGCCTCTCCACAATCTGCTATCTCCTGCAGCATGTATCAGTTTGTGTGCTAACACACCTCCATGCCATGCAACAAGACTGTCAAGAATCTTCTATCGCTGTCTTCCTCTATCCCTCCTTCCACAAATCTTTCCAGTGGTCACCAAATGTTACATTTTCCCTCTTCTCATAACATGGCTGAAAAATGACGACTGTCTCCTTCTGATGTCTGTGATTAGTTGTCTTCGGGCTCCCGCCTCTTTAAAAACTGTCGTTGGCTCAAATTTGATTTTGTGTGAAGACACCCTGAAAGAACGAAAAATGCATGACCTCTCTCTCTCTCTCTCTCTCTCTCTCTCTCTCTCTCTCTCACACACACACACACACACACACACACACACACACACACGCATACACACACACGCACACACACTGCGGTTGGCATTTTATGCAGTTTGTACCAAGCAACCGGGTGGCAGTTTCCCCAGCTACGAATGACTTGGGCAACAGCAAATATTGTGTTAATGAGAGAGTTATTTCAGTCCATCACAGTGTATGCAGAAAAGGAAGTAAGATAACCACTATTCGTATTCGGCCCGACCGCAACTATTCGGCCGAATACCGAATAGTTATTAGGTCCACTATTCGGCCCCGAAGCCAATACGAAGCGAATATTCGGTACACCCCTAGTCTAAACAAAATTAAAAACCATTGCATTTCATTTAGGAGTCGCCCGCCTGCAGGTCTGAAGGTCGTGGTGTCGCGTCCTGACGAAGCTGGCCGTTTGTTTTTCCAAAATGACCTTGACTCCCAGGTCGACCCAGCCTTGAGTAGTCCTGGGAAGTAAATGCGGCCGGCATGATGCTGACCACATCACCCACCAAGTGCCGATTGGTCTATAAAAATATAAGTGTAGTTCTATATTCCCAATACGCATGAAGGTGTGGAAAAGAGACCTTTATGTTTACCTCACTTACAACTCACTTAGACTACATTTGGTATGAAACCCGCCTTCCTCGACTTCTGGTTTAATCAAAAACTCGTATCTCATCTTTCTTCATTGGTGTCTTAGGTCCTGGGCAGTCCGTGCTGCGCGTATCTTGCACGGGATTTCTGCTTGGGTTGGTTGACTACACTCCAAAACACGGGCATCACACAAATATGGTCTTACAAGGAGGAAGAAGCAGAAGGCTCCAAATCCATGTTTATATTTATTTTCAGATCCTTAATCAGCCGACAGCTTGGCAGATCTTTAATCATTCGGTAGTTTAGCATTGTTTTATGAAAGGTATGACACTCATTATTTTTGTGGGTCCCAATCGTGCAAAGCGGTCTGCAACCACGTCGTATGCAGTTGTCTAACAAGGCCAGTATGTCGGCATTGTGAAAGTACCTTCAAAACATTAGAGACACATACGCCGACATATGCTTTAAGTCGATCCTTTTTAACCCTGTGGATAGAGGTCTACCAGAGGCATCGCCAGACTTCTCTATGTGGAGTTTTCTTTCTGGTTTTGTTCAATTCCAGACTTCTGTCAGTTAGGGACTGTCGGATGTTGTCTTCCCAGCGGACCCTTGGTTGTCCTGGGGGTTTGGTTCCCTGGTTCTTAGATTCTCATGCCTGCCATTGTAGTCGATTTTCTTCCGTTCTGCATACATGTCCAAAACACTGTAGCTGTAACCTATACTCTCGAGTGTGTAAGGTCAGGGTTTCAAGGTCCTGACGTATTGTCTGTTTGCGAAATGTATCCATTTTGGTCACTTGGACAACCTTTCTCAGATACCTCATTTCTGAGACCTGAAGTTGGTTCTTGTCAGCCGTTGTCATTGCCCATGATTAGCACTTATATGTCAGGACTGGCTGATGGGAAGAGAGGTATGCAGCCATTTTCTTGCACTTGCTAGTTTAAGTCCATGGTCGATATGGCGCACACCAAGTAATTATAACATTTCATATTTCCGTGGCCACAATATTTGAAGCCTGTAACCTTACGCTTTAAACTCCAGTTTCTCTTAAAACTTCTTTGTTGGCCCTTAAATAGTAATTAACACTTGTTTTTGGTAGACAGATAGAATGCAAATTATGTACTTTTTTGGCCCAATGTATTCGATTTCAACAAGTCTTAATACGACAAATTTTTATGACATGCTTGTCAAGTGGATTTATTCTCTTCGATCCAATCGTCCTACAGCACCCCACCCCATCGGTACCCCATAACCCAAACGGGGTCTCTTCAAGCAAATACTTCGCTTATCAGTGCAGCATTTTTTTATGTTTTGAATTCCGTAGAATTAACATCTAAAGAATGAGAATCACACAGCTAAAAATCACGGAAACCCAGTTCAACAACACAGCCACATAGCACGGTTATATACTGGGGCACCCCAAAACGCTTACAAAGTTACATGGACTGCAGTGTGATTAGCCTCTAGATGAATCAGGGCATTTTTATTGCTCTGTCATTAACTTTCCTTGGTTACTTTTCGTCAAACCGGTCCGTGACCTAAGGGAGTTGTTTTCTGAAGACACCCGGACTTGGTGTCGATTGAGTCAACACTGGGCTCTTCATATCACGCCACACTGAACACTCAGTACGGTGTTCTGATTGGCCGCCTGCAAATAACGATCTTCATTTACCGGCAGATGACAAACAACAGGGGACGGAGAACTTTTGTTGTTGAAGTTTCCCTCTGGTAAAATAAAATAAAAAATAAAACGGATTGATTAGGTTGCCTCCTACAAAAACTCCGGGAAGGCTAGCCCGGGCAACAAAAGCCTGCAGAAGTCGGATGTGTCGGCCGAAATATCGTGGCCATGTTGTAAACAGGCTCGACATTTTACGTCTTCGGATAAACCGTTGAAGACGAAGAAAAAGAAGAATAAGAAGAAGAAGAAGAAGAAGAAGAAGAAGAAGAAGAAGAAGAAGAAGAAGAAGAAGAAGAAGAAGAAGAAGAAGAAGAAGAAGAGAAGAAGAAGAAGAAGAAGAAGAAGAAGAAGAAGAAGAAGAAGAAGAAGAAGAAGAAGAAGAAGAAGAAGAAGAAGAAGAAGAAGAAGAAGAGGTTTGTTTATAACGACATTTTACACTACTAATAGTCAATAAAGTATGCACAGTCAACATACTAATCTTCATCTATAGGAAAACAAAAATATTAACGAACAAAACAACAAAAACAAAGCAGGTCGACCCAGCCTAAAATGGGTACCAGGATGGGCTGTCCTGGGAAAGTAAAGACAGCCGGCGTAATGCTGACCACATTACCCACAGAGTGCTGATGGTCTGTAAAAAATATGGGACGCTCTGCCCATATGCCCGATGCGCCGAAAGGCGTGAAAAGGGATCTTTACTTTTTTTTTTTTTTAAATCCTGCAAAACCAAGTTTAGCCGGTTAAACAGTTCCATCTGGCCACCCTACGGTTCCAAAGTATTCTGTAGTCCAGTTTTGCAGAGTTGGGATGGGGGGGGGGGGGGGGGGGGGGGAGCTGAGTGGTCTCGCTGCATGATGTCCGCCTCGAGTGCTGGAGGTCCAGGGTTCAGACCCCGGTGAACGCTGGGATTTTTTTAACGCTGACTTCTAGTAATTTCTCCTGGTCTCTGTGTAGAAAGATCGGACGCCCGTGTGTTGTTGCGCACGTACAATTGGCAGCTGGAAATCGAAAAGAGTAGCCTATCGGCGCTGCCCGGACAAAATTTTGAGTTAAAAATCAACCCAAAGTATTTCAGGATCTTTGCCATTGCTACCGAGTTCGTGCGCCCTGCTGAGATTCTCGGGCCCAGACTTCAGTTAGAAGTAGAACGGAGCACTTGAGCCATGTGCCATGATGTTGATCCGTTGTTTAAACAGAACAGATACAGATTGATAAGTTTGTCACTTCCAGGCTGTTACTTAAAATATTTTGCACACACTCCAGAGATTTAACAAGTCTAAATCTGGACAGCAAACCAACAAGGCAGGTGCAGATACCCTGTTCGATCCCCAAAGTTATAATGAGGGCATGCGTAAAAGTAACTCCAGCCAAGTGTAAAATGGTCCTATGCGGGTAAAGAGTAGGATATTGACATACACTTTTTGTGTCGTCATTATTTACCAATAATGCCAGGTCGGGTGTTATGAAGTCATCATCATCATCCTGTGCGTTGCCGATTGGCGTAGGCGTTCTTGCATTTTCCCAGATCTCGGTATTTTGTCCTCTGGATCACTTCCACCGATGATCTCCCTCCACACCACCGTCGCAGTCACCCGTGATCATCTCTCTCATGAGGTGAGATGACCAGTTTCAATCTCCATAGCCCATTTCTAGATGGGAAAAAAAAGCCCAGTGGGTATCCGATTTTTTATTTTGTGAATAGAAACATGTAACGTGACTTGAAAGAGAAATGCCCAGGATTGTCCACTTGAGATCTAAACTGTCTGTCTGTACGTTGATATATGAGGGCAGTTCTTGTACATTTAGTGAGCCTAGCTTATTCTCTCGAACATAAGTCGGGGTTAGGAGTCTCATCATCATCATCGTCATCATTATCATGATCATCATTATGACTGCATCATCATTACCATCATCATTATCATCAACAGCATCATCATTATCATCATTATTATCAACAGCATCATCATTATCATCATTATTATCCTCATCATCAACAGCATCATCATTATTATTATTATCAACAGCATCAACATTATCATCATCATTATCAACAACGTCATCATTATCGTCATCATTATTGTCATCATTATCACCATCATCATCAACAGCATCATCGTTTTCAAAATCATGATCATCATCCTCCCTAATAACAGCAGCAGAGTGTTGCAGAGTTGGGGGGGGGGGAAGTTAAGTGGTCTCGCGGCATGATGTCCGCCTCGAGTGCTGGAGGTCCAGTGTTCAGGCCCCGGTGAACGCTGGGATTTTTTTAAAGCTGACTTATAGTCTCCTGGTCTCTGTGTAGAAAGATCGGACGCCCGTGTGTTGTTGCGCACGTACAATTGGCAGAGTAGCCTATCGGCGCTGCCCGGACAAAATTTTGAGTTAAAAATCAACAAAAAGTATTTCAGGATCTTCGCCATTGCTACCGAGTTCGTGCGCCCTGCTGAGATTCTTGGGCTCAGACTTCAGTTAGAAGTAGAACGGAGCACTTGAGCCATGTGCCATGATGTTGATCCGTTGTTTAAACAGAACAGATACAGATTGATAAGTTTGTCACTTCCAGGCTGTTACTTAAAATATTTTGCACACACTCCAGAGATTTAACAAATCTAAATCTGGACAGCAAACCAACAAGGCAGGTGCAGATACCCTGTTCGATCCCCAAAGTTATAATGAGGGCATGCGTAAAAGTAACTCCAGCCAAATGTAAAATGGTCCTATGCGGGTAAAGATTAGGATATTGACATACATTTTTTGTGTCGTCATTATTTACTAATACAGCCAGGTCGGGTATCATAAGGTCATCATTATCATCCCGTGCATTGCCGATTGGCGTAGGCGTTCATGTATCTTCCCAGATCTCGGTACCTTTTTTTTTCTGGATCACTTCCATCGATGATCTCCCTCCGCACCACCGTCGCAGTCCACCTGTGATCATCTGTCTCATGAGGTGAGATGACCAGTTTCAATCTATATAGCCCATTTCTTTCTAGATGAATAAAAAAAGCCCAGTGGTCATTCGATTTATTATTTTGTGATTAGAAACGTGTAACGTGACTTGAAAGATAAATGCCCAGGACTGTCCACTTGAGATCTGAACTGTCTGTCTGTACGTTGATATATGAGGGCAGTTCTTGTACATTTAGTGAGCCTAGCTTATTCTCTCGAACATGAGTCGGGGTTAGGAGTCTCATCATCATCATCGTCATCATTATCATGATCATCATTATGACAGCATCATCATTACCATCATCATTATCATCATCAACAGCATCATCATTATCATCATTATTATCATCATCAACAACAGCATCATCATTATCATCATTATTATCTTCATCATCAACAGCATCATCATTATTATTATTATTATCAACAGCATCATCATTATCATCATCATTATCATCAACAACGTCATCATTATCGTCATCATTATTGTCATCATTATCACCATCATCATCAACAGCATCATCATTTTCAAAATCATGATCATCATCCTCCTCAATAACAGCAGCATCATCATCATCATCAGCATCATGATCATCATCAGTGTCATCATCATCATCATCATCAACAACAGCATCGTCATCATCATCATCATCATCATCATCATCATCATCATCATCAACAACAACAGCATCGTCATCATCATCAGCATCATCATGATCATCATCAGTGTCATCATTATCATCATCATCAACAGCAGCATCGTCATCATCATCAGCATCATCATCATCATCATCATCATCAACAACAGCATCGTCATCATCATCAGCATCATCATGATCATTATCAGTCATCAGACTGGAAGTCCTTCCCAGAATGTAGCTCTCATCTCAGCACATAGACTGAAGATTCAACTGGGTCTTGCTACTAGCCCTTAATGGATATATGATTACAGTCCCCATCAATGGATGTCAAACATGTAAAACTGAGAATGTCCATGACCAGCAAGACTTCTTAAGTTAGGAAAGCTCGTTTCATGCAGATGACGTTTTATGTGTGTCGCAGTAGGCCCTAAAGTGTACAGATTAACTGGCACTCGGTCCATTACTTCAATACTAGCCCGGCCACCTATAGAGGGGAACTCCAATTTCGTCATTTAAAAAAGGGTTGGAAATTGAACGTTTTTCACATAGGAATTAATTGAAAATCGTTTAATCCGTTAGCCGGCCAGATATTTGACTATTCTTTAATTTAAAAAAAAAAAAAAGATTCTTTTTAAAAATCGTTTGAAGATTGGACTCGGAAATTATCGCAAATAAATTTTCATTACAGATTAACCACTGTACTTATTATTGCTTTATCATTATGACAAAGATTTACTCGTCCAGATTACGTAAATATACTGTAAGTAAAGTAAAAAATCCAAAAATGGTGAAAATGTGGGGGTGACTGCAGTTAAGCTTATACAAGGAATTCCAGAGAAATTTGACTAAAAAGTTTAACAAAATAGGCAAGCAGATAAACGTGAACAAAACGACACAACAACAAGTAAAGTAAGTAAAGATCCCTTTTTACGCCTTTTAGGCGCATCGGGCACATGGGAGGAGCACCCATATTTTCTACAAACCAATCGGCACTGGGTGGGTAATGTGGTCAGCATTAGGCCGGTCGTCTTTACTTCCCCAGGACAGCCATCCTGGTACTCATTTTAGGCTGGGTCGACCTGTGACGCCCCATACCATGATAAAAATCTACACAGCCAGCAGTGGGTTTCGATCGAGGTACGTTGGAATTACGAGTCGGACTCGCAGCGCCTGAGCCACGGACGCCGCCAAATATACTGTAGGTTGACATAAATCCCTAAATAATTATTTTTTTTTTTAAATTTATTTTTGATTGGAAAACAAAAACAACAACAGGGGCTATTGTTTGGAAAGAAAGTCACTTTTTATTATGCAATCAGGTAATGTCACTTTTTATTATGCAATCAGGTAATGTCACTTTTACTGACTTATGCCTTGATAATTTATCGACATTTCCAGGCGAATCAACAGCATTCATTTTTAAATTTTTATAGAAATTATACAACGTTGTTTGTTTTGTTTGTTTTTGAAAATTCTTTGAAAATGTCTAAACACATCATCATCAAATGAATCGATACACGCTGATTAACTATAGCGAGGTTTATATACCAGTTCCCGTAAAAAAAAACTGCATTTTTGTCCAAGTGGACAACCATTCCTTAATTTCAGCTCTTGGAAAAGGCACATCATCCTCTTTTTCCCCCGTCTGATGACTTGTCGGCCACGCCAGAGGATGGAAGAATATTGTCTTCACGGAGTAAATATCAAACACACATTTCAACCCCAAAAAATGACGAATACAAAAAACAAAAAAAAAAAAACGAAGATTGGTGCGGACGAAAATTCTAGTTTCACTCTAAATTCCAGGGTATCTACTATCTGGATCAATCTGGTCAATATTAAAAATCAATGTGGGTGCCGATTCGAACTTAGTACCTTCAGGACAATAGGCAAAAGTCTACTCGCTGTGCTATCGCGGTTTAAATTGTACCTTTAGCAATAATACTTTCAGGAACACTAACTCTGAACGGAACACTAATTCTAACCCTTGACGAAACTCTATATTTCAACACCCAGAATAATCCAAAATCTAACTAATTTGTCTCTAAATCGTATTCTAACCCAATTAAGTTCCCAACCCTCACTCTGTACCCATTCTCTGATTATAAACCTCACAGTGATTTAAATTCCCCAGTATTTCCCGAACCTAATTCGTATTTGTATTCTGCATTTCGCTGTTTATGACACACAGTATTGTCAAAACAAATACTGTTATATTTATTTGTTTGAAAGTGAAGTATGGACAAATTAATGAGAAATTATGGGAACGCTCAGGAGATGTGTTCTTCACCCTTGAATTACGAGAACAGATTACTGTCCGTAATTACTACTTCTGCGGTGTGGGATGTGGGTGTTAGGGGTCATTGAGCCTTAGAATGTAGAGCCGCATTCCTAGTGCTGTCGCCGCGAACTGTGCAGGTTAGAATTTCTTTCCTGCCCAAGACAGAAAAAAAAGCCACAGCCTTAGAGAGGATTCGAACCAGGACGTAGACGGGCCTATGAACTTTTAGCACAGAATCGTTAAAACACTCAGGTCTAACCTGTATCTGCCGCGTACTGACCCACAATATTGACTGCTTGCTTGGTTGCTTGTTGTACCCAACCAGGACATCACACAAGCGATAAACATCCGATGACACAAATTGCCCCCATGCGGATAAGAATCATCAGTGGAGAGGTCCCAGAAACCCCTTAATGGCCACAAATGTGGCCCAGCTATTTTCAAGGCTATGTGCAACGCAAAGAAATTGTGATCCAGTAAGCATTCAGGATTGACAACCGATCACTTTTCTGTATCATGTGACGATCTCGTCTTTTTAACAGTTTCTCTCTCTCTCTCTCTCTCTCTCTCTCTCTCTCTCTCTCTCTCTCTCTCTCTCTCTCTCTCTCTCTCTCTCTCTCTCCCTCTCCCTTTCTCTCTCTATCCCCCCCTCTCTCTCTCTCTTTCTCAGCAACGAAATACTATTACACAAAAATAATTAGAGGGGTTCCACAGCCATGCACTTCCCATGTGATACTATCTATCCTCCACTCTGTCTCGTTCATAGGTGGCATCGTTATCGCTAGCACGGATCTTGGAAGGGAAAAACTAGTGTGCAGGCAACTATGAGAAATATTATGTTATGTTATCACAATCAACGTCTTTGCGTATTGGGCATCCCCACGAGTGATCAATCCTCCAATATAGCAGCCACTCCAAGGTACCTCTACTGATTGTTCCCATGAGAAGTTGGTTACAGTATCTCCTGTCTTTACCTAGAAGACGACATAGACGTGCTTCTCAAGCTTAATTCCTCGGTCACGCTGTCGTGTTAGCGTCAGACATTCGCCATTATCCCCCAACCTTGTCCGTATAGCGTTGATGGTATCAGCTCTATCCATGCTTCTTCTCGTTTGCATTGGTGCATTACTTGCCAGCTAGTCAGCTTTGTCATTATCATTTTCTCATGTGTGCCCAGGTGTGTAGATCCAGATGATGGCAGTTAACTGCGACTTCCGAATGCTTCCTACCCATTCGGAGCGTAGACTACCTGTAGCGATTTTCTGAAGCATGTTCATAGAGTCTGAAATAACTATCACATGTGTGACTGCCTGTTCTGCTACCCATGCGAGTGCTTTATGAGAAATAATAGTTATTGTAGGCCTACCTTCGTTGTATAAGACGCAACCTACTTTTAAGGCCCATTTTAGGGGGCAAAACTGCATCGTATACACCATCAAATCGGTGTTTGTTGATTATGTTTTAATGTTTTTATATTTATTAGCCCTTTGGTACATTATGTGTTTGTGCGTGTGTGTGTGTGTGTGTGTGTGTTTAATTACGCGCTTAATCAAGGCTTTGACCCCTAGCAGAACACAGGACAGTAGGCTGTGAATAGACCTGATTGCCAAAGTTACACGGCAAAGACTACCTAACAAAACACAACAACAACAAAATAAGAATAAGAAGTCCAGATGTAGGTTCTAAAGAGTTCTACGATTCCAGACAGAAACAAACAACAGTTTGCTAAACTCTTTCTGTCCTAGGTTTTCCCAAAGACAAGCAAAATAAAACAATGACCACTGTGAAATAGAATCAGTTTTTTACTTTCAAATTGGCAACATGAGATATGCTACATATGAACACATTAGGCCAGATTTCTTATGTATGTTTAGACCAAATGTAAAGCAAATAATTACACACTGTTTGCTGCTTGACTCACACAGGCAAATGCTGACGACAAAAGGTGCATTTCTGGGAATAGAAAGAGTTAACCTTCCAGTATCAGTCCGTTACAATTTTAACTCCTTTTATTCCGAGAAGTTCTAGTTTAAAATAGTCAAAGTTTGTGTTCAAACAAAAACAAAACAAAAAAGTTAAAATAATAATAAAAATAACCATAGAGACGGAGAAGACTATCAACTGTCTGTGATCAAAGAGGACCATGAACGTGTTCTTTCTTTTGAAGATTTCAATGTACAATAAGTAGGTATAGCAATGGGTAGTTTTGTTTCGTTTATTTTGCTATACATTTTCGTCGGTAACTATAGACGCGACTGCGACCCGAAAATGCAAAACCAATTGTCCGTTATTGAGAAATTATTTTTCTGTGCTCTTTACGTCATTGGAGAGATGCCAGGCTTTGACCTGAGATGGTTTTGACGCGTATAAAATAAATCGTTTTTTTTTTTTTTTTTGGCAGCACGTAGTGAATTACCGGTAAGTAATTTCGTAAATATCTTTTTAATTAGCCAGATTACCGCAATGTGTGTTGTATTTTTGAATTCTACGTTAATTTTTATATAAGTGTGTGAAATTTAACAAACATTGGCAAATGCGCAGATGTTTAAAAGAATTGTTTAGTGGCATCACTGTTTTCGCTTTAAATGCAATAACGGTAAGTAATTTCGTAAATATCTTCTTAATTAGCCAGATTACCGCAATGTGTGTTGTATTTTTGAATTCTGCGTTAATTTTTATACAAGTGTGTGAAATTTCACAAACATTGGCAATAGCACAGATGTTTTAAAAAATTGTTTAGTGGCATCACTGTTTTCGCTTTAAATCCAATATGTTTGCACTAGGAGACCGTTTTTCTCGCTTTATAATTACCTTAAAATAATTATTCGTATTCTCTGTTGAAGATATTTTTGCCTGATCACCCCCAAATCCCAATAATTAATTTAGGCCATCACTGGTAAGATGATTCTTTGGTAATTAACTTAGGATGCTTAGTAAATTGACAATGTTATGTGAGTTACTTTTTAAACATCCACAAACATTGTACCCATTTTTTATGTGTTTGCCATTATTTAGAGCTTATAGAATTTTATGTTAGAGATATTTTTACCTGCCCATATCTTGATCACGAATTTTAAAAATTCTGGCACTGAATGTAAAAATTTTTTTAGAACAAAGCATATAAAATCTAATCTAAAACAGTATAATTGTGTTTATTACAAGTGAAAGCACTTAATTCCAATATGACATTCCTTATGTATTGTTTATAATAGTTATATTGTATATTTACAGTCATGGCAAGAAGGACAGCTAAACAACTCAGAGATCATCTCTCAGTTTTTGAAGCTGGATACCCTATGCAGAAAGGCTACATTGCTCGACGGCTGCTAGTGGATAGTTATTCTATATCTAATGTTTTCAGTGAAGTCCAAAGTATGGTGCAGGCAGCAGAACCCAGCAAGTGTTTGAATGAGGGAAGTCTTACAATTAGATTGTATAAATATAAAAGATTGATTTTGCATTTAAAAAAATGTTTAACAAAAGAATGGCAGTCACTTATTAGACTCTTCCTTGAACCATTTCCTATCACATTCATTAGCCTCCCTGTCATGCCTGATCCACAACCTGGACATACTTTACCAATACAGCACTTTAAATCATGTATGCCAGGAATGCAGTCATTTTTAGAACCAGATACCCAACAGAGATCAGCACTCACACCGTTGTTTTCATTAGAAAATGTACCTCATTTTTAACCATCATTCAGATTGCCATCACCAAAGAAGCTTAAAAGAGATTGTGAAAACTGTGTCATAAAGCAAAGGACAGTTATGAATATGCAATGTGAAAGGAAACGTTTACAACAGGAAATACGAAAACTGAAAATACAGATAATAGAAAAGCAACGATCACAGTTTTCCTTGAAAAGACTGAATGAAAAGATCAAGAGGAAGATACAGTCAAGCAATCTGTGGAGAGTAAAATATGAAACCTTGCAGAAAATGTATGACAAAGAAAATGCTTCATTTGGATTAATAAACTATTATAAAAAGATAGTGAAAGACTTAAAAGTAACTTTGGCAACAAGAGGGCCAGGACTGTGTTTACTTTGAGATGGTTAGGAATGTGGGAACCACACAAACAAAAGATAAATGTAAGAAAGTTATTGATTTGTGGTACTGGAGAGAACATGATGAGCCATCAAGTGACTTTTGTAGTATGAATGTTAAACAGTTTTTAGTCGACTTCGCACTGGGCGATTTATCATTTTTGTAAAATTGTATGTACTTGTGGTCAGTGTTTCCATCGTCCATTAGTATGTCTTACATGAATAAGAAGATTTTTATTATTGGTTTTGATTTATAATAAAAGAGCTGTTGAGCTCACACTGGCTCACGGGCTGGTATTATATGGAAAAGGCATTCAAAAGTGAGCTTAGTTGCTTTACTGGCAGGTTTAACAAATACTGAAGGTACACCTACTTTTGATATATGGTGTCATTTGTTTTGTGCTGCAACACATCAAATGGTTTTGAGTGTTTATCAATGTATCAGTGAGTTAGCTTATTGTATATTGTATTGGTAACTTTATTTTATGTTCATTTTTAGTGTGTGACTTTTTCCTGACTGTTATTCTCTGGGTCACTGCCTCTTTTCATTTTTTACCTGTCTCTGTCTTTCGACTTGTTGCTATCCCCACTGTATGTCCTCTCCTGTGGTATTCTCTGGCTCTACTGTCTCATGCATTAAATTTGCTCAGATCCCATATAATTTTAAGCTGTCTCTGTGTGATTTTCTATTCACTAAATACAGTCCTCTGTGTGTCGACTGGTCATGATGCATACCATTGTAAATGTTTTGCTCTTGGATGCTGGGCAAACATGGATACTACAATAATTTTTTAAATTTTGTTATTACACAATATCAGTTGTTTTCCGGAGAAGCTGTGGCGAATGTATAATCACATGAAATAGCACTGTATATCAATCATCCATGCTGTCTCTGTTATTAGTGTATGCCTAGACTGTTGTCTTATGTACTCCTACACAACAAGAGAGAAGCAGTGATATGTATATGAAAACAACACTGTATAACAATGATCCTTGTTGTACTATTCCACCTGCTAGAAGGATGTTTCCATAGTGGCTTTATAGATATAGCAGCAGCGTGTGTGAAGCTGTGGTGAATGTAAAATCACATCAAAATCCCACGGTATATCAATCATCCATGCTGTCTCTGTCTGTCTAAATTTCATATGTATCTATCTCAATCCCCCTTTTTTTTCAAATGTAAGAACATTAGTGCTATTTATTGTTATCCCTCATGTATGCACGTTATCATTGATTTCTCACTGTGGCATCATTACTAGTTGATACTTTTAGGTGCTTCGTATTGTGAAGACATTCACATTCATACGCTTTCTATGTCAACTTTGTTCAAAAACATATTGCCAAACTGTGTCTCTTTTCTTCTGTCTTCTATACCCTAATGGGGCATTAGTCCTCAATCAACTCGCGCTGTCATTATAGTCATTGCTATTACATTTGCTCTTAGTCTCTTCCCTATCTTTTTAACTTCGCTTTCTAGCTCCCTTCTGCATGTGTTTTTATGGTCTTTGTATATTTTTATGCCCCTGTTGGTTCCAGTACAAAACTCATTTGCAGACAACTATAAATGTATACTGTTTTTGCTGAAAGAAAGTCAATTGATGGCCATTTTCATATGTTAATTAGGTCACGTCGACTGACCTTGGTATATTTTTATGACCTTTGTGTTCACCTTGCCGGGACGCACAATTTGATATGCATGTCGCCAGGCTCGCTGGCGGATAAACTTACAGGTATAATGTTTTGCTTGAAAATAGTGAGCTGGCGGCCATTTTCATATGTTAATAGGTGCATAATGTATTATATGTTTATAAAACATGCATATACAGTTAGGTCTAACTGTCCCGCTTCCAGCAATATTTGGTTGCTAAGGGATTCGTTCAGAAACAAAAAGGTTTTGGCCGTAAAATCAAACATTGAGTCATTTCATCTCACTGGGTCGCAGCCGGGAAGCCATGTTTTATTGATTTCCTCTACAATTTTTCTGTCGTGGTGTCCGCCACTAAAATGTTAATATCTCCGCTTAGAATCGACTTACAGGCTTAAATGAGATACCATTGGATTTGTAATTTTAATCTTTATCTAGCTGTTATGATTTCGTAAGTAAAAACCAAAATATAAAACCTCACTAGCATGCCTAAAAAATGAGATGCATAGGAGCAGAAAAGATAAGCTCGTCTAGAGTGGTCAAACAAAATCGTTAGGTCACAGTGTATGGTCATTATCTGACCCGCTCGCAAGAACTGTAGTAGACAGCAAAGTACACTGGGCAACAAGTGTCCAGACAATCTGGAAGAGGTAACAGGGACTTGGACATCTTCCACTGTAGCCATTGTCCAGTCTGTGTCCAGCCAGTAGGGGACGTTAATGTTATCAGCAGCACGGAATTCTAACGACTTCCTAAATAACAACGATGAAGTTTCATTACCAAGAACTTGACAGGCGAGTTTGGCATGAAGAGATTGGAATCAGGCCAGCAGAAATTATTTACTTTTTCAGGGAATGAGAATAGATGGGGAAAGTCGATTCAGTACTCAAGCGTTGGTTAAATTTATTCGGCACACAGTTTCTGTCTTTTACGTGGCTGGGGTGTCTTCTGCTAAAGTTCTTTCGTTGAGTATCACTTTTTGAATTAAACTCGACCATTAGCATGATTGTTGCCAGGTTGAATAAGTCATGTTGGTAGAATGATTTAAAATAATAATTTGTTCTTTACCCTTACCCGCCTGCATCCTATACCTCCTCCTTCTCCTTTTCTTCTTCTTTTTTATCTTCTTCTTCTGCTTCTTCTTCTTCTTCTTCTTCTTCTTCTTCTTCTTCTTCTTCTTCTTCTTCTTCTTCTTCTTCTTCTTCTTCTTCTTCTACTATTAACAGAATCTTCTTCTTTTAGCCCCACCCCCCCCCCCCCCCCCTTTCCCCAACCCTACTTCAGCATGATCGTAATTGTTTGGAAAATTTGTATGAGAAATTCTGAAAATTTTGAGATATTACATTTTCAACTGGCCTTTTTATGCGACTTCTGTTTTTTTTTTTTTTTTTTCTGTTATTGCTGTCTTTTTTATGTTTCTCTTTTCATGGCTGATTTGTGATCTCACTTCTGTTGCTGTAAATTCGAAATCATCTGTTGTTTGATTGCAGGTTATCACCTAAACTACTTTAAAGAACAACATCTTTTGTTAGACTGAGATCATCCAATTATAATATCATCTATGAGTCATTGCCAATATTTTCTGTACAACCCTTTTTATGTAGTTTAGCATCCAGTCGATAGTTATGTCAAATATCAGACGAGATTAAACCCATCATGATTTAACCCCTTTCTCCACCACCAGGCAATAGTTTAACTGTAAACCATAATCGGTGCACATCATCTTAGCTATAATTTCTTGCTCTACTGTTGTAGAATTACTTATGGCAGGTTTTTTTGCGTTTTTCTTTTTATTATTTAATGTGACATGTCGCGTGTCATCACTTACAGTTGTCTGTCATATTCCCCTAGTGCTACCTTAACCCATGTTGCTTCTAAAATTTTGATTCTTTGTTTTATTATGTGTGTTCTCGTTGCTCTTCTCCTCTTTATTTGCCTCAAATCTGTTCAAATCATTTTTTTAAAGTTTCAGCTGAGAACAATTTTCCTTCTTTAAATAAACACACACACACACACACACACACACACACACACATATATATATATATATACACACACACACAAATATATTATATATTATATATATAATTATAACTTTATCGTGCATTTTTAAGCAGCTGTTTTCAATTTTCAAACTCATAACGTAGGCACGTAGTCTTGTTGGCTATGAATACGCTTTCTATGAGATGTTTCTTTAGTATCCAGAAGCCATGAGTTGTTAACCCTCAGGCTCGGTATTATGGATATCGCAACCCTTTGGCCTTGATTCCATGATAAATACTGTAAATCTGGGAGAAATGTGGCTTTTCTGCCTACTCCCGGACCACAAGGAGTTGGTCACCCGGTCACTGCGCAATTCGCTATCGAGCCGAGCATGAGATGTTCCGATCAGTACAAAGAAACATCTCACAAAAAGAATTGTCATACCCACCACATGCCACCATTGTCAGACATGGTCACTCACAACAAATCAAACAAGAAAATTAGAAACTGTGAAACTGAAATGTATCAAAAGACTGCATGAGTGACCAGAAGAGATAAAATCAGGAATGCGGTCATAAGATGTAAATGTCGGCACAGAACCAAGTCGAAATTCCCAATGAGGTCAGCAAATCAGTTTTCCCACTTAATACGATGGCTTGTGACGCCATACTTTACAATGCATACAATAATATCGGAGAGGGATGCAGAGCTGGAGACATAAGCAGAACACGATAGAAAGATAACATCAGAGAAACTATAACAGTACGTCGTGCCTTTGCTTGAAGCGTCCAGAAGAGCAAGATGCAGAACGTTACACGTGTACGCTCATCAATACCAGTAGCGGTTAAAAAAACTGAAGAAGAAGAAGAAGAAGAAAGTAGTTTATCCCTATCAGATCTGCAATAGACAGGAATAACATCTCAAGGAGGAGATTCCTACATCTAAAATCCAGGAAACCTTATACATTCATATAGAACAGTTATATTGACTGACTGACTGACTTTCTTACCCCCTCCCCCCCCCCACACACACACACACACACGACATCACACAATGTGCCACCATGCTGGTGAGGATCACCGTGGAGACGTCCCAGAAACCGTGTTCAGCCTTTAGGCCATATTTATGATATTTATGGCCAGGCTATATTGCGGCCCCTGGCAAGAGCCAGAGTAGGACTTCAAATAACGACAAATTGTGTCCTAAAAAGGACGGCAATTTTAAATACTTAACAGTTAAATTAGGGCATAGAGGGTTAAATAATAGCATGAAGGCTGCATTGGGCGGCAATCTATCGAGCTCTGCACCACGAAGCTTCTAAATATACATGTTTGCCAATACACAATGAGAAAAACGTTACAGGGGAGCAGAAAAAAAGCTATGAATACTTGATTAGACTATCTCCTAAAACCGTCCTAACAGTATTAAAACTTTAGCGTCCCTCGTTGTTCTGTTAAGTCGAACTGGAAAATAGTGGGGGGTTTTTTTTTTTTTTACAGTTGGCTGTGATCTCCCTTAACAACGTCATCATGGAAACATTATCCAGTCATAAAACTGGAACGTGACAAAAATTGAAGTTTCAGGGGACATGACCTCAGTGGGGAAAATCTCGACTATATTATTGCCCTTGAAGTGCGAATTCAGGAAATGTTAGAAGACAATCACTTGAGCCAAAATGGTATTGCTTATTTTCTAGTGAAATTGCTCTATGTATATGCAAATTCAATCATAATTCTATCTGGACGTAGTAAAACTATTATAATTCATAAAATAGCAATTTATCGTTTGTCCTTTAAAGTATGAATACAAGTGTACAACTAAGTTGATAGATCCATCACAGAAAAACTTCATTACCAAAATGGTCCCAGATTAATTTACTACAGTGATTAAAATACTCGAAAGGACATGAAAACGGCATTGTCCATCAACATCACTATCAACTGTATTGCCAACTGGCGTGGGCGATCACACTTCTGCATCACTTGCGATCTCAAACAGAATACATCATATCGTGCACCGACGCTTGTCAACGCCATATCATACAATGCAGTCTTATGTTTTTCTTTCCATAAATCTCTGGAAGTCTCCGTGGCCAAGTAGTCTAGCCGCTGGCCTGGCACCATGAAGGTCGTGGGTTCGTTTCAGAACTACGTGGTTCAGTTTACAAGTGCAAGTTTTACTGAGAGCCCCGTGGATCGTTGTCGAGACTACGGAACTTACTCTTTGTGCGACATTCTCGTTAGGCGACCAGGCATTCTGCGAATGGGGACTAGTGCAAAAAACCTGGTCCTCTCCACTTCAATTTTAAACGCTCTAAAATTGTGCCCCCTAATTTTAACATGTTCCTTTTTTTGTTTTAAATTTCAAGACAACAGACAGTGCGACATTATTATAGCAATCTCCATGTGGGATGCTATTTTTCATTATTTGAAGCACCACTCTGGCTTTTGACGGGGGGCCTGAATATAGCCGGGCCGTAAATATGGCCTCAACGGTTGAACGGGTTTCCGGGACCTCTCCATGGGTGATCCTCATACGAATGGTGGCACTTTGTGTAACCAGGTGTTTATCACTTTGTGACGTGCTGGTGGGGTACAACTCACTTACTTACTAGTGCAACATCACTTTTTTTTTTGAAATTTTTATTACCTCTTTTGCGAGTGACTAACAACAATATAATCATGTCGATTATGATGACTATACTAATGACTGTTAAGTACTTCAGTAGTGATTTATTATCATCATCTATCCGCATGTCCTTTACAGAACGTCGATCTCGGCACGGTACGTCTGGACGTCTTTTTTTTCTCTAGCCTATTATCCAGCCCTATGTGCTTTCATGACAAAAGCAAGTGCAGTGTCATATATCCATGTACGCAGAGGTCTGCCTCTGTCTCGTTTACTGGAAGCGGTTGTCTTCAGTCACCGCTGTCTCCAGGCCACCGTAATGTTTAACATGGGCAAAATACCCCAGCTTTCGGGACAGGGTGCTGTTAATGAGCCAATACTCCTCGATGTTTAGATCATGCCGGATACTGGTGTTTTTCTTTTCTCTTGGTCCGTGGTATTCTAAGAACATTTCTGTAGCATTCGAATTCAAAAGCTCTGATTTTTGTTTTTCTCTTTAAATATCGAGTAAGTGTTGATAACTCACATCCATAAGTTGCCACGGAAAAGATGCATGGTCTCAAAATCGTTACTTTAACTCGCTTGCAGGTGCTGCACCACAGGTTCCTCATGCTGTTTAGTCTCTGCAGTGCTAAAGTCAGTCTTGTTCTGGCCTTTTTTGCGCAGTCAGCAGTGTTTTTTTATTACCGAGCCTTAAATTTCATAATTTGTGACATTTTCGACCTCTTCGTTACCGATTTTAATATTTGTTAGTGTGCTGTGTTCAGTGTGGACATAATTTATTAACATTACCGTGGTTTCTAATATTCTAAATGACTGACTTTCTACCCCACCAGGATATCACACAAGCGATAAACACCCGATGACACAATGTGCCACCATGTGGATGAGGATCACCGTGGAGAGGTACCAGAAACCGCGTTCAGCCATTAGGTCATATTTATGGCCTGGCTACATTGCGGCCCCTGGCAAGAGCCAGGGTGAGGCTTCAAAAAACGAAAAATTGTATCCTTAAAAGGACGGTAAGCATGTATCTATTCTATTCAAAACATCATTATTACTCAGAAAACGATCGATTCCTTCATTTGTGTGTGTGTGTGTGTGTGTGTGTGTGTGTGTGTGTGTGTGTGTGTGTGTGTGTGTGTGTGTGTGTGTGTGTGTGTGTGTGTGTGTGTGTGTGTGTGTGTGTGTGTGTGTGTGTGTGTGTGTGTGTGTGTGTGTGTGTGTGTGTGTGTGTGTGTGTGTGTGTGTGTGTGTGTGTGTGTGTGTGTGTGTGTGTGTGTGTGTGTGTGTGTGTGTGTGTGTGTGTGTGTGTGTGTGTGTGTGTGTGTGTGTGTGTGTGTGTGTGTGTGTGTGTGTGTGTGTGTGTGTGTGTGTGTGTGTGTGTGTGTGTGTGTGTGTGTGTGTGTGTGTGTGTGTGTGTGTGTGTGTGTGTGTGTGTGTGTGTGTGTGTGTGTGTGTGTGTGTGTGTGTGTGTGTGTGTGTGTGTGTGTGTGTGTGTGTGTGTGTGTGTGTGTGTGTGTGTGTGGGTGTGGGTGTGGGTGTGGGTGTGGGTGTGGGTGTGGGGGTGGGTGGGTGGGTGGGTGGGTGGGTGGGTGTGTGTGTGTGTGTGTGTGTGTGTGTGTGTGTGTGTGTGTGTGTGTGTTAACTTTCGGTTATTTATTTAAAAAGTTAATTTATTCTCGCCTTGTGAAGAATTGTGGGCGACAAGTTCCATTTCTCGCTGCCATCGTCTTTCCAAATGATTTATAAAACAGGCTAAGGTTGATTTACTTATCCTACCTTGCTCTTGGAGCCTCGTTGGTCAGATCTTAACGTGTCTGTAATTCTTTTGTCTCCATTATCCTTATTCCCTCCCCAATTCTCCCCCATCAGGCAAAGCGAACAATGTTTTGGTGGCGAACGGACCCAAATACTGATGAGCAGGGAAGACAAACTGATGATCGGTATGCTCCTGCAGGGCATGCTCCAATCGTTGAGTTTTCCTTTTTGACATCCGATTCCATGAATGTACCTCACTACCTGTATCATTCATATCTTGCTTGTACACATCTAAATCATAGTAGAGGCCGACCTTGATTCTTCTACCCATTTTGTGATTCGCCTTAGAGGATGATTTTAAAACCTCGGTTACCCTTTATGATCCGAATGTATCCTAGGCGTCTGAGTCTGCGAGGATTTGAGCACTGAGAAAACTGTTGACAGGGAAACACTATTTAGTCGTTTCTTCCAGTGCAAATTGTTCAAGTTTCAGTAGAAAGCACAAGTAAAGGCCTTTTGTCCTCTTTTTTAGGCGTATTGGTGATATAGGGTTAGACGTTTTTTTTATAGATCAGAACAGGTATGCTTCGTGCAGAGTGGCATGCTTCGTGCAGAGTGGTATGCTTCGTGCAGAGTGGTATGCTTCGTGCAGAGTGGTATGCTTCGTGCAGAGTGGCATGCTTCGTGCAGAGTGGCATGCTTCGTGCAGAGTGGCATGCTTCGTGCAGAGTGGTATGCTTCGTGCAGAGTGGTATGCTTCGTGCAGAGTGGCATGCTTCGTGCAGAGTGGTATGCTTCGTGCAGAGTGGCATGCTTCGTGCAGAGTGGTATGCTTCGTGCAGAGTGGTATGCTTCGTGCAGAGTGGTATGCTTCGTGCAGAGTGGCATGCTTCGTGCAGAGTGGTATGCTTCGTGCAGAGTGGCATGCTTCGTGCAGAGAGCATTGCTTCATGCAGAGAGCAATGCTTCGTGAAGAGTGGCATGTTTCGCTGCGGAGGACACGAGTGAGGAGTATTGTCTGGATTTTTTCACCGGGTCACGCCGGTATGTTTGGAAATGAACAGGCGGACAGACTGGCTGGCTCTGCACAACTTTGTGGAATACTGCTACATGATAGGGCAGGCGTGGTTAGTGCCTTGTGGGAGAGCGTGTACAATGCGGAGGAGGAGATGGGTCCCCACAGTCTGGTGAGATTGATGCAGTTAGGGGGTGACGAGAGGTTCTGGCAGAAGCTCAAGGCTCAGAGTAAAGGCAAGACGGACGTTTAATCAGAAAGCTACTGGCACCATTAGTATCGGAACTCTTCACTGGCTTCTGAAGATGGGGACGGAATGCTTATGGGAATGCCCCGAGTGCTGTGATGTCGGTTCTTGAATCAAATCAAATCATTATAGACCAGTCCGCACTTAGTGGGTGATGTGGTCAAAATCACACCGGCTGCCTTTACTTTCCAGGACTGCACCTGGTACTCTCTCAAGGTTAGGTCGACCTGGCAGCCAAGTTTGTGTGTTGTTGTTTGTTGTTGTTGTTGTTTTTTTTTTTTGAAAAATGTCAGCTCCGTTACGAACCGAACCCACAACCGTCTGATTCGTAGGCGAGAATCTTGTCACTACACCACGGCGAGTTCCTGGATCAAGTTTTGCTGCCACACAAGGAGCGCTGTGCACACGTACTTTGATAGACAGGTACAGTGAGCTTTCTGTTATCTTAAACTCCTTGTTTATTGATCTGCTCAAGGGTGTTGCTGCCTTGCATATCCTGATGTTCATTTCTTGGCCCAGTTAAAGTTTGTTACTGAGGATCCCGGGTATTAAAAATGATCAACTGTCTCTATTTCTTTTGTCGTGTTGGTAATTGGTTAGTCTTTCCTCTTGAGCCTAAGGTGGCGCATAGGGCAGAGATCAGAGCTCTTTATGTCACTTGTTCTAAGTCTTGGATGTTTATTAGGCCCATGTTTCAACCTTCCCTGATGATAGTTCTACGCAGAGTCTCTCTTGGTTTTCACCATTTTCTTTTCCTTTCCGGCCTTATAAAATTGGATAAATTATCTTGCTTGCCCTCTTGTTATATTTGCATATTGGATCCGAAATATGTCCAGTGGAGATTTAGTATTCTTCTAAGACACCTGTTCACAAAATTGTCAATTGTTGTTGTTGTTGTTATCTAGATCTACCGTTGCTTTCCACCTCTTGCATCCATAAGTTAGCACTGCAACCACACAAGAGGTGATGGTAATAATGTTGACAAAAATGCTAATATGTATAGGAATGATAATGATTATAATGAGAATGAAAACGATAATCGCCGTAGTGGGGGTTGAGATGGTGGTAGTAGTAGTGATGATGATGGTGTTAATAGTAATGGTGTTGACAGTAGTGATGCTGGTGGTAATTTTGCTGATGATAATTATGATGATGGCTGCAAAAATTATGTTGGCTGTATTAAAACAAATCAACAGCTACTTATGCTCTCAAATATTCTAAACTGCAAGGATATGCGGGGTCACGAACTGCAAGTGTTGACAAAACAACAACAATGCATTTGAAAAAAAGCAAGCACATAAAGTCAATCAAATGAAATCTCACGAAGCGGTAGCCTCATGAAGCGACGTTCGAAATTAGATAATACATTTGATTTGTTATTATCACAAACGGATTACAATGCGATCACATGACTTTTCTGAAAGGAGTTTAAAACTCTGTTTGTTCACACAGTTCTTCTTCTTCTTTTCGTTTGCATTGCCAGTGGTTTTTCAAATAAGTAGGCCACAAACTTTTAAGATAGGCTTTGGTGAGACTTATATTTCTACTTTGAAGATATAGTTTGAAGTTTGAACAACGGATCAACATCATGGCAAGTAGTAACCCATAAGTGTTACGTTTTTCTTTTAACTCAAGCCTGAGTCCGAAGAAGCTCAGGAAAGTGCACAGGCTCTGTAGCACCAGCGAGGATGCTGAAATAGATGTTTAACTCAAAATTTTACCCGAGCGCGCAGTTAGGCTACTCTTTTCGATTTCAAACTGCCAAAGGATTTTTTACGTTTCAACAATGCACACGGGCGTCCGATCTCACTACCCAGAGACCAGGGCAATTACTAGAAGTCCAAGTCAACGTGAAAAAATCCCAGCCCTTACCGGGGATTGAACCTGGAACCTCTAGCACTCGAGGCGGTACCCATGCCCCGAGACCACGCAGCACCCTTTTGAAAATATAATGGCAATGAAAGCACACAGTGCTATAGTTTTGGCTATAGAAAGAGAGACTTTAAGGCGAGCCGTCGCGAGAGTAACGATCTGAAAAAGACCAATGAATGAATGTAGAGCTCATGTCTGCAGTAAATGTTCAGTATTCTGTGGTACATGCCCACCTGAGCACAATTCTGAGTCCCCATTCTCAAATTTCTTGAACACTGCATCTTAAGAGTCTCTTGTGTCTAGTGTGTCCGGTACACAGTCTCAATACAATGGTCTCTTTCTTGAGAGTCAGCAGGTTCGCTGAGTCTTCATGCATTTTGTGTTTAATATCTTCTTCTTCGCGTTCACCAGCTGTAAACTCACGCGGAAAGTTTTGGTTGTTCGCCTACTTCTGGACTGCAGTCCTGTTCCAGAATCTGAGTTTTGAGTGTGCATCCGTTTAACAGATCTGACTAATTTTTATGCAGACTGCTGGTTCTTTGCCTTTAGGCAGATCACTATGACTTCGAAGGAAGCTCCCAATTAGACGACTATTACGACATGCTTTAGGGTAGGCAGTGGGTACATACTTGTTTTCCCTATATTAGGGCCCCAGAATCCACAAGGGGATATTTAATATAATATCACCTTATGTCTGCTTCGGCATTCCGAGCCTTTGAGCTTCATTACTGCAGTTATAACTCCAAGTGTGTGTAGCTCTACCTGAATATAATCTCTTCTCCATATTTTTTTTTAGGGCAGAATTTGCCTCTCTGTCATCTGCTATACTCTTTAAATGCCCCCACCATTTCAGTCTGTTGGTCCCCATGATGTCAGTAACCAGTTTACTGTGAGTTATTATCTGTAAGAAGAACAAGCCAGGAAAGTCGTAATCGCGACTGTTTGCTCCGAAAAAGGCAGAAGAAGAAGAAGGCGACGACGACGGACGACGATGACGGACGACGACGACGACGAGAAGGAATAGGAGGAAGAGGAGGAGGAAGAGGAGGAGGAAGAGGGGGAGGAGGAGGAGGACGAGGAGGAGGGCGAGGAGGAGGACGAGGAGGAGGACGAGGAGGAGGAGGAGGAGGACGAGGAGGAGGACGAGGAGGATGACGAGGAGGACGAGGATGAGGACGAGGAGGAGGACGAGGAGGAGGAGGACGAGGAGGAGGAGGACGAGGAGGAGGAGGAGGAGAACGACGAGTCCCCATCACCCACTTGAGTATATGGCAAGTCCCCATCACCCACTTGAGTATATGGCAAGTCCCCATCACCCCCTTGAGTATATGGCAAGTCCCCATCACCCACTTGAGTATATGGCAAGTCCCCATCACCCCCTTGAGTATATGGCAAGTCCCCATCACCCACTTGTGTATATGGCAAGTCCCCATCACCCACTTGAGTATATGGCAAGTCCCCATCACCCACTTGAGTATATGGCAAGTCCCCATCACCAACTTGAGTATATGGCAAGTCCCCCATCACCCCACTTGAGTATATGGCAAATGGCAAGTCCCCATCACCCACTTGAGTATATGGCAAGTCCCCATCACCCACTTGAGTATATGGCAAGTCCCCATCACCCACTTGAGTATATGGCAAGTCCCCATCACCCACTTGAGTATATGGCAAGTCCCCATCACCCACATGAGTATATGGCAAGTCCCCATCACCCACTTGTGTATATGGCAAGTCCCCATCACCACCTTGAGTATATGGCAAGCTCACATCACCCACTTGAGTATATGGCAAGTCTCCATCACCCACTTGAGTATATGGCAAGTCCCCATCACCACCTTGAGTAAATGGCAAGTTCACATCACCCACTTGAGTATATGGCAAGGTCACATCACCCACTTGAGTATATATATTACAAATATATTCAATAACAAAACTGCTTAACGCCCCGCTTCAACATCCCTGCAGACCACTGGTCTATAATGAGAAGACAAACGTGACAAAAGAACAGCGTCAGAAGAGACTGTCCGCATTCTGAAACAAAGAAATAAAACAACAAGTGACCGAGTCCTGGACCTCACAACGCTCGACCTAGACACCGCATTATTAAATAATCGATTCTCTAGTTCGTCCCAAGAACGACTGTCATCCCAACGCCTAGAGACAGTCTGGGCATCCAATTTATGATCAAGCAGTCAGGGACTCGACAACATATATTACCATCACAGTCGGTTTAAATCTTCTCCGCGTATCAAAAGCACACATCTCAAAGAAGGAAGGCAATTTAAAGCAAGATTATGAACTATTCATCTAAACCACAATTAATATCACCAAAGCGCATTATTTATTCACGAGGTTAAAAACAGAACACGAAACAGCAAATCGCCTACCCAAATACCTTTTCAAAATATAGATCAAAGGTATTCGAAACGATAACCGCAGAGTTATGTTATATCAGTTACTAGGAAAATATTGAACTTTTTTGAATTATGAAGCCCCCCCCCCCACCCCCCCCCCCCCCCCCCCCCCCCCCCCCCCCCAAAAAAAAATGTCAACTATGCTTCTTCATCATCGTCTTCTTTTTTAGTTATGTAAGGTCAGGTTGTATAGACGCATCGGGTTTAAGCCTTGCGATGTCCTACGTAACAAGTAAAAGAAACGGTCCCTTTTCCACGCCTTTAGGCTTATTGGGAATATAGGGCTAGACCAAGATTTTTGTTTGTTTGACCAATCAGCACTTGGTTGGTGATGTGGTCAACATCACGCCGGCCGCCTTTACTTCCCAGGACTGCATCTGGTACCCATTCAAGGCTGGGTCGAATGTGAGTCAAGGTCACTTTTGAAAAAAAAAAAAACAGTCCGTTTCCGTCAGGATGCGAACCCATGACCTTCCGCTCTGCAGGCGGGCATCTAGCCGCTAATGCCACAGCGACTCCCATGTACTATGTAGATACTGGTATTTACGACCAGTTATATTGCCCCTGTTAGTCGGCTAGCCCGGCGGTTTCCAGCTTGTCAGTCATTGCATCCATATAAGTAGGTATATATATAAAACCCAACGAAAAGTAGATAACGAGCACCACAATATAACAAACAAAAACAAAAGGTGAACGTTACGGCAATATAGCCTTCATCAGCATATACATTAATCAAATAAAGCCACATGAATACACAAAAACACTTAACTGTGTATCCAGAGGCAGACTCGTTCATATCTTGCCAGTGGAAAGAGGAGACACGTAGGCTCGCAAATATAAACAGCCGTGGAAGCTGTGAGAAAAGAATGGGGTCTTTCCAGGAAGAGGGAGGAAAGGACGTCTAGATTTTTTTTTTTAAAGCATGGGAATCAGTAGGCTTAAAGTACACAGAGGTGCAGAGGCCTTTGGAATCCAGGGTGACAGTGAGATCCAGAAAATGCACCGACGATGGTGATATCCTGGAAGTTCATCTGATGCTGGGATAGAAGTTAGAGAACATGTGAATGAAGTCCTGCAGTTCAGGTAGAGGCATATCGGTAACACCAGTGCAATCATCGATACACCTCTTGTAGAGTTATGCAGTGGGCACATGTGTTTTGGTTCTCTTATGTCGATAGCTGTAATCATATTGCAACCTGAGCCTGCGAAAAACGTTGTGAGCGTCCTAAAGGAGAGAGTATCGGTCGCTGGAAGGAATAAGAGTCCGAACCGGAAGCCCTTACTAAGGACCTCTCGGATGTGGAGAAAGGGAGGTCAGTAGGTATACAGACCACCCGGTTGTCAGCGCTTGCAAAATTGCGGAGGAGAGAGAGTGGGGTGGGTGGGGGTGGAGGGGGTTGGACTGATTGTGTTTGGCTGTGGACATACATCGATGTAAATGGTGGTTGGTGCTGTTAATAATACACCGTGTAACACAATAAAGGAAATAATTATTAGAAGTTAACTGGAATAAACGTCTATCTAGGTAGGAGATGTACGATCTGAGCTCGGACAACTGGTGCACATGATTATCATCAATACAGCGCACGCGCAGAGTGGTACATCGCACATCATTCTGGGATAGCCGTTTACTGCAGCCAGCTTGGTTGGCTCCGGCTGAGGATTGAAAATTGAAAGTGAAACCACGTAAAACAACTTTGAACTTAAAACAGTTTCTAAGACCCCCGTGTGGGTTCCGGGGCCACATTGTGTGGAAAACAAGAATAGACCCACTGCCTCCTCAAAAGCATGTCGTAGGAGTCGACTAATTTGGGAGTTTCCTTTAAAGTCGGAGTCTATCTGCTTCTTCTTCTTGTTCTTCTTTCGTTCGCCTGAAATAAGTTGTCTATATCAGCAGTTTTGTCTCTTGTATAAATTTCACTGTCATTGTTAGTTCATTCAGTGGTCCAAAGAGTTTACGTTCCACTGTTGTTCTTTCTGGCCAGAAGGTTTGACTTAATGTGTCAAATTCGGTGCGATCCTGGAGTACATGCTCTGCTGTCTGGGGCACATTTCCACAGGTGCACATGGCTGATATCCCTATCTTGAATTTTGTGTGCATGTGGTTATGTAATCGGTTGTGCCCTGTTCTGAGGCGGGGGATAATGACTTGTTCTGGTCTGTCCATAATAAAATAGTCGTCTTGTGCTGGGACTGGTGGTTTCCTGATCGATTTAATGATTCTTTTCTTTTGGTGGTATGTGACTAGTACATCCGGCTGCTCTTTTGTCGCACCTTCCCCTGCCAGTTGATCAGCTTTCTCATTTCCAGGCACTCCACAATGAGACGGTATACACTGCATTGCGACTCTTCGCTGAAGGCTGAGTTGTGTCAGCAGTGTTTGCAATTCTAGTAGTTTCCTAGACTGGAGTGCTTTAAGTACTGATTTAGCATCTGTAGAGCATTACCACATACTGTTAGCCAAGATTGGTATTTAGCAGTTTCTCTGTTGCTATCTTGATAGTTTGAGTTTCTGCTTCATAGTTATGGCAGTACTTCCCGGTTGGTACGCTGGACTTATCCCTAGTACCATCTGGGAATTCGATGTACACTCCAGCACCACCATTTCTAACTGCACCTTCTGCGGACCCATCTGTATAGACTCTGACCCATTGTTTTTGTGGGTATTCTTCATCAATATAACTGAGGGTGGCCATTCTGCGTTGTACACTATCTTGCTCTTTCTTGTCAAATATCACTTACATCTGCTAAAGAGGCAAGAAGCCAACAGTCTGCATTCAAGTTAATCAGATCTGTAAAACTGATGCACACGCAACACTCAGGTTCTGGAGCAGGACTGCAGTTCAGAAGTGGACGAAAAGCCAAAACTTTCCGTCAGAGTGTACAGCTGAAGAACGCAAAGAAGAAGAAAAAGAAGTTTCTAAGAAAATTGAGATGGCATGCAGTTTTTGTGGTGTGGTACATGTGGGTGGCGACATATAAATGGGTAATCTCAGTTATGTGCGTCAGGACATAAATGGGGATCCAAACATAAATGTGGGTGATCAGTCATGTGGGTCGCGATATAAATGTGGCTGATGACACCCGTGTGGATGAGACCATGCCCGCCAAAACATATGCGATCGTGCACCTTGAGCCCACTTGTATGCTTCCCCTTGTGGGTTTCCAGATCCCTTTCGGAAGGAGAAAAAAAGTAACCCACTTCCACTTAAGCATGTCGTAAAAGACCACTAATTACGTTTGCGCTGAAATAGGACTGAAAAGAACAGATATGACAGTCTAGCTCTTGAACACAGCACAACGTGACAACCGCTCTTTTAAAGGAAAGGGCAGAAGATGACGAAGCGGATTAGCTTTGTGATTATAAATATTGAAAAATTCAAATGCAGTAAAAACAGCATAAAGCAAAAACTATATAAACAGGTAATTTGAGTCAAACTGCAAGCTTTCTAAAGTAGCCTACAACATATTTAACTTAATCGTGCACATTTTATTACAGTTTAACTACAAGAACCTGATATACAGAAATTTCTGCTGAAATATTTTATTTATCGTATTTCATTTGACGTAATTGGTTGTGATATTTTCTTTACCGCAGTACAGTCTGCCGTGATGTTTTCTTTGCCGCAGTACAGTCTGCCGTGATGTTTTTTTTGCGGCAGTACAGTCTGCCGTGATATTTTCTTTGACACTATAGCCCTGCTGTTTACTGCAGGCATAAATTTCCAACATCTTTGCTTCTGCAGCGCGGTGTTTTATTGCTGTGGTGTAGAATGACTTGAAAGCAAATTACAAGGCAACCTCCACTGCATTTTATGGAAATGTTTATGACATTGCGGAAAATTACGCCAGGTAATCTTCTGAGGTTTATACGACGAATCAACATCATGGCACAAGGGTAGTAACATATGAGTGCTTCGTTATACTTCTGAGTCAAGGCTGAGTCTGAAGAATCTCAGCGCAGTGCACAAACTCCGTAGCACCGGCAAGGATCCTGAAATACTCTGGGTATATTTTTAGCTCCAAATTTTGCCCGGGCTGCGCCGTTAGGCTACTCTTTTCGGTTTCCAACTGCCAGGGGATTTTTTACGTGAGCAACAATACACACGGGTGTCCAATCTTACTAGCCAGAGACCAAGAGAAATTACTAGAAGTCGACGTGCAAAAAAGTCTAGCCTTCACCGAAGCTTGAACCTGGGACCTCCAGCACCCGAGGTGGACGCCAAGCCTCGAGGCTACTCAGCCCACCTCCAGCTACTATGTCTAAGCTTGGTCGGTGTTTTCTGGATTCTTGAGACCTAAACATTGTGTAAGGGTCTTCTTCTTCTTCCGCTTCTTTGTTTTACTCTCCTCTCATTTGCCTTCATTCCTTTCATCCAGTCATCTTAGCCAAATAATGGTAGAGATGTTATGATCATCTGTGTCTTCTTCTTCTTCTCCTCCTCCTCCTGCTCCTGTTTCTGCTCCTCCTGCTCCTGCTCCTCCTCCTACTGCTGCTTCAGATACCACCCACTATCATTTATCTATCAGACTGGCCTTCTCTTTCCAGTTGGTAACTCCAACTGTTTGTAGGTCTGTATCTATATTACTTCTCAACTGTCTGAGGGAAATCTATAAAGTGGACCCGCCATAGATAAACCTTTAGAAGTCTTATGCCGGGAACAACATTGCTTGAAGAACTGTCTTTGGACCTTCTGGCATGTCAGCCTGAACTGTGTTATAGCATTTATATGCCAGGTTTCGCAGCATTTTGTGCTTGCTAATAAGGAGTTCCCCATAGAGGTACACACCCAGAGCCTGTTGAATAAACAGAGACAGAACAGTTTACAACAGAGCAGCGTTGTGAAAACATAGAGGGCGATAAAACGTTTCATTATTACATTCCTTCCCTTTGAGTAAGAAGTTCTAAAAGATGTTCAACACTGAGGGGGAAATATAGGTGGACTTTTAATCAAGTCACAGATGGTTGTGGTTGTCGTTTGTCCATCATGAGTGATGGAGACCACTTTTTATCCAAACTAGTAATGATCAATAATTATGATTATGGGTTGCAGCTGATACTATTAGCATTACGGCTCTTCGTTGGCTGCTGAAGAAAGGGATGGCGCACATGCGGGAATTTCCTGAGTGCAGTCATTCATTCATTCATTGTCATGTTCCTGACATTTGGCTGAGGAATTCTCGTCCCCCTCTAGTCGATGGTGCTTTCTGTTTGGATCACGTGTGATGATATATGTATCCATCAAAGTAACACAGACCACCACGTACCGTCTCTCTCGATCTGCGACTTCTTCGTCCAGTGCTGACCTTTGATGTTATTCAGCGCCTCGCCTTTCAACACTTGGTGAAACAGGACAATATTTTTTCGTAGTAATGAATATACATATACAAAACATGAATATATGTAGCAGTATTCTGTAGTTGTGGGTTCAAGCTGTTTGAAATGAAAGTCATCGTTAGTAAAGATTACCCCCCCCCCCCCTCACCCACCCCATTTTTTAAAGGGTTGGCAGCAGAACGTCTTGCGTTGGGTTTGACAGTAGTACCGAGAGCTGACCGTTTAGAGGAAAATGGGAAACTACTAAACTTAAAATTTGCTAAAAAAAACCACAACAGATCCCCCCCCCCCCCCCCAAATGCTGGGGTTGGTTCTGCAACGTCCTGTAAAGGATACGCAACTAACTGCAGGGGGTGCTGTCGTTATTTGGAGGTGACAGATTCTATTCTCGGCAGTAACTATGTCAGGAATTGTTATCCTGTCTAGTGTCCTATCTTTCTACTAGTGTCCATAAATACATGTCTGTTCCTTTATTATGTATACTGTCTTTTTCGTATACAGTGCAGACCGCTTAAGGGTGATCTCGGATATATCGAATTTATATTGTAAAGAAGAATTTGTTTTATCCCCGACAATTTTTCTTGCTTGAACTCTTATCTGGATAAGGTGATTTTCTTATAAGAAGAGCTATTTCTTAGTCCCCTGATGAGGTCTCCTAATCAGGTCTGCACCGTAAAAGAGTTTAATTTTCTACTATCAATCCCTTTATTCGAGACAATCGTCGTTGTTTACAATGATTGTCATCCTCCCTCTACTTCACTTTTCTTCTTTGATGTTCATCGACTGAAAACTTCAGTGCAAAGTCCTGGATGTTCGTCCCTGTCTTGTTTCAGGACTTGATTGTTACGTGCACATCCTGTTACAAATATGGCTTACTGTACACAGACCACTGATTTCCCCCGTACGACCTCAAAGAAAATGTGGATCCTGCCTACGTTGGCCAGGAGTCTGGTACTGAACCTGCTTCTAGCACAGTGACTCTCAACTTTCCTAAAGCCGCAGCCCTTTAATACAGTTCTTCGTCACGACTACCCCCAACCATACAATTATTTTCGTTGCTTCTTCATACCTTCAATAAATATGTGTTCTGCCGTTGTCTTTGGCGACCCCTGTGAAAGTATCCTTTGACCCAAAAAGTGGTCGCAACCCACAGGTTGAGAACCGCTGTTCTAGGATGAGTGCGGAAAGGTGAAGAAAGGTCATGACCAGTTTGAACCCTAGTTACAGGCGCCGGAACCAAGAGGCGTAGATGTCTTGATGCCCCCACCCAATCCCACCCCCCACCCCTTTAAAAAAAAAACCTTGTTGCAAGGGTACTGCGAGACCCATGTTATCATGCATAGATATTTTCTTTTAAATATGTGTTTATTCATTTCATATTATTTCAAGTAAATTATTAAATATGTTTGGCATTCAGCACAAAAATAACAATAATTATAAAGTGTTGAATGGCAAAAAAATATAACACTATATTTGAAATTATATAATTTCTTGACATGGTTTTATGACGTCTCAAAGCCTCTTTGTGGAATTGTTGTGGAAAGGTCTAGATAGGTCAAAACGTGTTTGAACCCTAGTTACAGGCGTCGGAATCTAGGGGCACCGATGTCTTGACACAAAAGCCCCTTTACGGAAAGGGGAATGAGGGCTCCCGCCTTCCCCTCCCCCAATTGTGTGTGTATAGGGACACTTAAGGATTAGTAATCGCTCCTATACAAATAATCTCAAGCCACAGATAAAACGGTCTACCATACGTGCATCTGTGGCCGTACATACAATTCCATGCTATGGATAAACCGGTGTCCCATACATGTAAGGGTACACTGCCCATATAACAACGTTATAAAACGTCAAAATGGCCAAACTTTACAGGAGTCCGTAACCCAATACGTTCTTTGGCTTGATAGTTTTAAAAGACTCTATCAGAGATCAGCCAAGCATTCAAACTGAATACAAGCAATGATGATCTTATTTTGTAACTCATTTCGCAAGAAAATATTCTAAAACTTTAGACTGTCAATATATAACATTAAAAAAATTAAACAGTCGAGGTAAACATAAAATAACATGAATGGGAATTCAGGGATTTGGTTTAGTTGGATTCTTACACAAGAGATGTCAATCCTACAGACTGCCGTAACCGGGAAAAAAATGGCGTGGAGGGGGGTCGGATATTCTTTCCTTCTCTTTTTTTTTTCCCACAAAAGAAAAATTGTCTTCCGAAAAATCAACCGATGAGGGGTATATAGGAAAGAATCATCATTTTCTTCTCCTTCTTCTTTGCGTTCATCAGCTTTAAACTCCAGCAGAAAATTATGGTTGTTCATCCACATTTGGACTTTGGTCTTGTTCCAGAACTTGAGTATTGAATGCACACCAGTTTTACACATGTGGCTTATTTGTGTGCAGACTGTTGGGTAGATGCACTCCGACTTCCAGGAAAACACCCCTAATTAGTCGCCTTTTATAATGTACTTGTCGTGGGTGGTAGTGGATCTATCCTTTCCACCCAAACCCCAATCGGGGCCTCTGAAAACATATGGGAAATTAGCAAAGATAAACACTACAGCACAGTCTACTTGCTACAGTGCTGATTAGGCAGTTACCTGATGATGCAACAGAAAGTTCTCCACATCGGCTATCCATTGGGTAGCTTTCCTGTGAATGACAAAGTCACACCAGCTGTGTTTTACCTGAAATAAATCAGTCAGCACCTGTCACTATCCTCAAATATTAATCCCTGACCCGGCACGGCTCTGCAGGTTACGCCAAGGCGGGCGCAGCTGTTACGGGTTTCCCCCCAATTATAACTTTGTTGGACGGGTTGGTTGAAGGGGATAACTGCGATATGTCCTGTTGGCTTGCCATACGGATTGAGATCTTGTAATCTCGGACCAGTTCGGAAGGGACAAAATGGAAGTAAGCATAGCAGAAAAGTTTGGTTGTGTGTTCTTTGCAGAAACAAAGGCATCATTTGGGGGGGGGGGGGGGGGGGGGGGGGGGGGGGGATTTTACTAGGCGGACTAAACGGTGGGCAAATGAAAAGGTGCATGATGCTGATGATGATGATGATGACGTTATTGTTGTGATGATAATGATGATGTGATAACGATCAATAATTGTGATGTTATGGTGATGCTGATCATAATGGTGATGAGATAACAATGGTGGTAATGATGTAATACTTATGAAGATGATTTAACGCTGATGTTCATAATAATGGTGAGGATGATGAGATGACGTGATGGTGATGATGATACTGATGATAATGATGATAATGATGTAATGATGATGCAATGGTGATAATAATGATGAAAACATGTAAAGGATCAACACTTCCCACCCCAACAACAGTAACACGCATGAAGCTATAGGAAATACAAATAGTGAATGCAGAACTTACCTCAGCATTGGACTCGCCGATGTTGTGTGTCTCTCTCATCATCTTAAGCTGGCCTGCACTGACTACCACAGCCTCCTCTACCAGCGTCTCCAGCAGCAGAATCAGCTGCTCCGGGAGAAGCTGGTGACACATAAGGATCCAAGAGGCTTGGTATCTACAACTTAGACTTAAGTTTCAAGTTTACAAACTAATTGCTGCTGCTGCTGTTTCTTCTTTCTCCTCATTTTCTTCTGCATTCGCTTTTAAAACAGGTTTTTGCAAGTTATGCTGTAGTTTACAGCTTGACTGCGATATGTGCGCCTCTTGTACTACACCACTGTCCGATTTCACAAAAACCCTCATTAGTCGCCTTTTACTAGTTATCTGTAGTTATAATCCCCCCCCCCTCCCCAAATGGAACCAAAGGACCTATACGCGAATGGGAAGGAATGAATCTACTAGAAACAAAAAGACGATCTGACAGATGCACAGTGTTAAGGATTTAGAAGAAAGGAAGTTTTGTGAAAAGGGAAAAGAACAAAGAGAACTGCACTGTTTTATGCGTTTAGAAGAAATATAATCTTGTCGAAATACAAGACTATAAACAGAGTATTCTATTACGTTAAGGGCTAGAAGAGAAAGGACTCTTGTGGCAAAAAAATGGCATTGAAGTGAATTTTAAAACACAGGGGAAATCCTGGAATAATCGAAGTAATAACATTAAACCTCATAAATAAATTATTTCGTAAACCACACACACAAATAGAGGAAGAGAGAGAGAGAGAGAGAGAGAGAGAGAGAGAGAGAGAGAGAGAAAGAGAGAGAGAGAAAACAAGCATAAGATGGCATTCGTACGTGGTATCTTATATAAAAAATAACGTTAAAATACCGAACATTAAGATGTACACAGAAACCTCCCGGTGAAATCTTAACCAATATCTTCATTCACCCACTCGTGGAGCACACCAGCACCAACAGCAAGTTGTCGGCGCTATGTCACAGTCACCGAGTGTAACTTTGTCGATGATCACGTAGATGTGTTTCCACGGCTGTTTTTCGTCACTGTACAACATGCCAAGGGCAAACAAAACATATGAATTCATGCTCCAAACTGATTTCAAATGAAGTACAGTAGACTTTCCGGTCTAATGTGGCCAAAAGGCAGACTTGAGATCAAATTTATGTTTAACTTAAAAGCACCTTTTCCCAAGCATTTAGGCATATCGGGCACATGGTGCTACAAATATATCTTTAAACAAATCGCAACTCGGTAGGTGATGAGGTCAGGATGACGCGGGCCTCATCTACTTTCCAGGACCTTTGACTGATAGTCCGCCATGGCGCTTGATTTGACCAAAATATTTCAGCTTCTGAGACAAGATGTTATTTATTAGCTAATCTTCCTTAATGTTCTTCCTTAATGCCCTTCCTTAATGTTCTTCCTTAATGTTCTTCCTTAATGTTCTTCCTTAATGTTCTTTCTTAATGCTCTTTTTTAATGCTCTTCCTTAATGCTCAGAACTGTCAGAATGTCAGTATTTATTTTCTTATTTGTCCATGGTATTCTGAAGATCTTTCTATAGTTTTTTTTTCTGCTCAAAATCCCACATTTTCTTCCTTAAGGACTGGGATATCAAACGTAAAGATTTATCCGAAGCTTTCTACAAGAAAGAACATTTTCAGTACTAGTTAATAACGAAAGATCACAAACTTTTGAACAGGTGAATGGAATCCCTCAGGGTGCTGTAATATCCCCTACCCTGTTCAGCATATTAGTAAACGACCTTGATGATGCCATCACGAACAAGGACACGGGACTAACTCAGTTTGCGGACGATTGTGCAATCTACCACAGCCATAATCAGATCCCCTGCGCTAAGAAAAGATTGCAGAAAAGTCTAGACGAAGTTACGCATTGGATGGGAAAATGGGGATTTAAAATCAACGTCGACAAAACAGTAAGCATGATATTCAACTTTAAAAGACAGCTTAATTATGACCCAGAAGAAACGAGACTCCAAATTAATGGCAGAACAGTTCAGCGGACACGTTCGACGAAATTTCTAGGAATGATTCTGGATGAGCAAATGACCTGGGCTAAGCACATCGATGATCTCGTAGTAAAGTGTACAAAGTACAATAATATGCTGAAAATGATTAAAGGAAACGGATGGGGAGCACACCAGGACACCCTAACACAATTTTATAAAGCTTTCGTTAGGGGCAAAATGGAATACGGAAGCATAGTATACGAATCAGCATCAGAGAACAGCAAATGCAAACTTGATAGGATTCAGTGCCAAGCCCTGACTTCCATCATGGGCGCTGGCAAAGGGACATCGAGAGAGGCCATGGAGGTAGCACTAGGCATCACACCGCTTAACCTCAGAAGGAAACAACTAACTTATAGCTATTGGATGAAAGCGGCCAACGATGCCAGACACCCAGCTTCAGACGCTTTTCATCATAACATTACCCACCTAGGTGACAGACCGGTCAGAGACATACAGAGACCAGCAGCCTGGGACGCTGCACTAGAAATTAACGATGATGAGGACTTAGCTAGGACTCTAGAGGCAAGCGTTAGGTTTGTCCCTCAAATCCCTCTATGGAGACTAGAGCTGCCCAGGACAGACATGAGTCTGATTAAAATTATTAATAAGAATACTGAAACATTGGAAGCCAAAGCAATAACAGAAGAATACATAGACCAGATCCGATCAGACAATCTGGTTGCATACACTGACGGATCAAAGAATGAAGCAGGAGAAGTAGGAGCAGGAGTAATAATCCCACAGTGGAACATACAAAGAGAATATAAAATAACAGATCATGTGGCAGTATGCACAGCAGAACTAGTAGGCATTATGAAGGCACTAGAGATGGTAATTAATAAACCTCCAACTAAATTTACCATACTGACAGATTCATTGTCCTCGGTGCAGACGTTAAAAACACATAAAACTAACAGTAGACCAGATATTAAAGAGACAATCCTGAATCTAACAACTCAGCTCAAGAATAAAGGATGCCAAGTCACCATTGCATGGGTACCAGCACACAGAGGTGTAATTGGCAATGAAAAAGCTGACATAGCAGCCAAAAAGGGAGCAAAATGTGATGTTTTAATAGATGTAGGACTTGGAAAAACAGAAAGGACCAGCATAATCAAACGACATATAATTAAAATGTGGAAACTGCAATGGCAAAGGAGCAATAATGGCAGAGATGCCTACAATAACCTTAAAGAGCCCAGCCTTAACACACAGGTACGGGACAAACTGAAAATTCCAGCCAACAAACTTCTATGGAGAGCTAGATTAGGATGGCACCCAGAGAAATTTACATCTCCACTATGTCTGGACTGCTTTCAAGATAATACTCTAGAGCATTATATAATAAACTGCACTAAGTATAAATTGGAAAGGAAACCCATTGAGGAATTTTTTTCAAAACGCAAACAACAAATTACTGTAAACAAATGTTTAAATGTAGAAAGCAATAAAGACATCCAAAAACTGGTTAAACAATACCTTATTAAAACAAATCAAAACTAAAAAGACCAGATTAGGGATTTACTCAGTATAACAGAAGGAACTGATGAGATGGTAACCCCGAACATCCTAGAGTCAGAGAGATAGTGTAAGTATGATGAGTGCATAGATGTGAACATGGACACATACACAAGGATGAGTGCGTGTAGTATGAGTGCATTTGTGTATAGGATGGATACATAAGACACAGTGTATGTAGGTGGATGGTATGGAATCATATGTGGACGGAACAGTGGGAATATAGTTGTGCGAAAGGTACAGATGAATGAGTACATGGATTTAAATGTATTACTGTATGCATGTATATGTGTGTACGAGTGTGCATGTGTGTATATATATGAGAGCGTGTATACTAATATATTTGTGAGTGTATGAATGACAGTGCAATCAAAGAAACCATAAACTGTGTTGCTGTATGTCTGTTCATTAATGAGAACAAATGGAATGAAGGGTGTAAGCAGCAAGAACGTCATCAACGCACACAATCCACCAAAACATGATACGTCAGTACCGGACAGGTCACATACCAGTAACAGGACATAACTTAAAAGTGACACGACCAGACGAAATTACAGACAAAGCGACACAAAACACATAAGACATGGAAGAGTGAATATCACTACGTGTGGATGTACTCGTTTTTTTTTTTTTTTTTTTTTTTTTTTTTTTTTTTTTTTTTTTTAATGAATGTAAGCACAGGCATTGGTAAACGCATATGAAAGAGTTTGCGTGTGTACGTAATGTCAATTAGGTATGCATATACGGATAAGTATGAAAGGACGTACAAATATGTAGTGTTGTCTGCATGTATGAGTACTCGAGTGCATGTACGCATACACCTAGTTGGGTGCGTCCATATACTCCGGGGATTCATAAACAAAACCATCCCACTCCACAACATGCATACAACATGCACATGACCGACAGGACTCGTAACAAAAATATGACTGACAGCAAGTAGGGAATACAAGTGACTCGATAATGACAGGACTAGAACGCATAGCCTCCAATACCACCCCATCACTGGGATGATAGCAAAGGTTGGTAACGTGATACACATGGTCCCGGCAAAAAGCCACGCTAGAATCCAGCAAGACGGCAACGACGAGAATTGACTGAATGGCCTCCCGCTCCCCTTCCCCCCACCTTTCCCTAAATCTTTCGGATGCACTATGAGTTTAACCCCCCAACCCATTCCCACAGAGAGCACTTGAGTTCGTTGCCCATCATGCCACAACAATTCTCATCGCCGATCATTTGGATCTCAAAGCGTGAGCTGGACGGTCCGGTTATATGGTATTTACGTACACCGGAGCTTAGCTATCAACACAACCCGATCACATAATAACAAATGACGACTGGACTCGCTTAAGACTCCACACAAACTCCCACACACATATCCAATACATGACTAACCCGTTCATATTACAGGAAGACAACTATAAGACCACTATGGTCATACGCGGAAAATTTTCACATTTCGGAACTATTCACATTCAAAAACTGTTTTCAGTACTTTTTGGAAAATTAAAATACTCAAAATTTTAAAACAATAAATGGTGGCCGAAAGGTCGTTGTGTTTGGAAGCTCGCTCTCCTTCGAGATACGCCTAGCCAGATCAAAGGGAGACAGAACAAACAGGAAACACCACGAATGAAGAAGGAAGACTTGCACCAGTGACAACAGGACGAGCGGTTTGATACGGAGGGAAGCATTAAGCCAGAAATGGCACAAACACCAGTATTCAGTCACGAAAGTGACGCAAATAACCCAGACCACAAATATAGGCGGAGACTGTTAGCAGCCTAGGCTAGCTAGCAGCAGTCTGAACGTGGTCGAGCTTTTCTTTTTTTTCACCCACCAAGTGCCGACTGGTCTGTGAAAATATAGGTCTAGCCCTATATTCCTAATACGCCTAAAGGCGTGGAAAAGGGACCGTTACTTTTACTTAACTCATCATCATCATCAGGTGCCTTGCCGACTGGCGTGGGCGATCATGCCTCTCCATAATCCGCGATCTCCTGCAGCATGTATCAGTTCGTGTGCCGACACACCTCCATGCCATGCAATAAGACTGTCAAGCATCTTCTCTCTTTGTCTTCCTCTATCCCTCCTTCCACAGATCTTTCCAGTGGTCACAACATGTTCTATTTTCCCTCTTCTCATAACATGGCCGAAAAATGATGACTGTCTCCTTCTGATGTCAGTGATAAGTTGTCTCCGGGCTCCCGCCTCTTTTAAAACATCTTGGTTGCTCTTTTTGGCTGTCCAAGGTATTCTAAGCATTCTTCTGTAAAACCACATCTCTGAGGCCTCCAAAAATTGTTTGACCTGCCTACCGATTGTCCAGGATTCACATCCATATGTTAAAACTGGATGTATGTAGCAAGCAAGAATTCTTTTTCTAACTCTCAATGACAAGGATATATTGCACATGTTCTATTTTCCCTCTTCTCATAACATGGCCGAAAAATGATGACTGTCTCCTTCTGATGTCAGTGATAAGTTGTCTCCGGGCTCCCGCCTCTTTTAAAACATCTTGGTTGCTCTTTTTGGCTGTCCAAGGTATTCTAAGCATTCTTCTGTAAAACCACATCTCTGAGGCCTCCAAAAATCGTTTGGCCTGCCTACCGATTGTCCAGGATTCACATCCATATGTTAAAACTGGATGTATGTAGCAAGCAAGAATTCTTTTTCTAACTCTCAATGACAAGGATATATTGCACAAGATGTTTTTCATTTTATAAAATGCAGTTTTTGCCTGTCCAATTCTGTTTCTTATTTCAGTTATGCATCTTCCATCTGATGTTATCCATGTGCCCAGATACTTACATTTCTGTACTTGTCTTAAAATAACACCATTGACTTTAATTACACATTTAGGAATAATTTGTTTCTTTGATACCACCATTACTTCTGTCTTCCCATTATTCAAACTTAGGCCCATTCTTCCACTTTCTGACACCACAATGTCTATCATTTCCTGTAATTCTTTCTGACTTGTTGCTATCAAGACTGTGTCATCAGCATAACGTAAATTGTTTATATTGTGCCCACCAACCACGATTCCGGGCATATCAATTAAAGATCTCATAATATATTCACTGTATATAGAAAACAAAACAGGTGAAAGTACACATCCTTGTCGTACGCCCCTCTTTATGCTTTGAAATGTACCTAAACAGTTGTTAATTCTTATAGCTGCTGTTTGCTGCCAATACATATTCTTTATTATTCTTAGATCTTTCCCATCAATGTTTAATTTTTCTAACAGTTTGATTACTTCTTCATGCTTCACACAGTCAAATGCTTTTGCATAGTCTATGAAGCATAAGTACAAATCAGTCTTTACTTCTATAGCTCTTTCTGACAATGTCCTTAGGATGTATATGGCATTGTTTGTACCTTTTCCTTCTACAAATCCACATTGTTCATTGCTGATTTCTAGTTTAATTTTGTTTCTTATTCTTCTCATAATTATTATCAGTAAAATCTTAGTCATGTGACTCATAAGACTTATTGTGCGATGGTCTTCACATTTTAAAGTGCCTGGTTTCTTCGGCAGAGCTATAAATATGGATTTTAAAAAGGTCATTTGGAATATACCCATTGTTATAAATATCATTTAAAAGTTTAGTTATTATTTCAATTCCAAAATTTCACAGTGCTTCGATTTCTTCCAGTGAGATGTTGTCTGGCCCGGGTGCTTTTCCTTTCTTCATATGATGTATTGCATCCTCAACTTCTGCAGTCATTATTGGTGGACCATCATTGTTGGTCTGCAGTTCTATTATCATTATACAATTCCCCTATATACTCTGTCCATCTGTTAATTTTATTACTATGTCCCATTAATAAGTCACCATCCTTTGATTTCAAACATCCAGTGCTGTTACGTGTCATCTTTCCTGTTAATATATTTATCTGTTGGTACATGGAATGTGAGTCTTTCCCGTGATTTTCCCCAATCTCTGTACACATTTGATTCAGCCAGGCTTCTTTAGCCACTTTGCATTTGTTCACTATTTCTTTTTGTATTCTAGAGTATTCTTCTTTATCATTCTTTTTCTTCTTTCTTTCATCCATCAACTGCAGAATTTCGGTTGACATCCATTTCTTTTTTGCAACTGTATGGGTTGGTGGGATTGTCTCTTTAGATGTCTGCTGAATTGACTCACGCAACATATCCCACTGTTCATCAATAGTCTGTATAATTTCCATTGCATTATACCGGTTTTGTACAGTGACGTTGTACTGTTCCTTAATTTCTTTATCCGTTCTAAGAATTCCTAAATTTAACTTGATGTTCTGTGGTGTTTTTCTAATGTTCTTTAGTTTTATTCTAATTTTTTTTTTTTTTTTTTTTTCAATTTTTATAATTTTTTTACAATTTTTTTTTAATTTTTTTTTTTTTTTTTTGACGTTTAACGATGTTTAATCTGTAATTACAACAACATAAACAACATTAGCGGCAATAACAACAACATTTACAACAACTGACAACTGACCCTTCGGGCCGGGGCGACGACAGTTTTATTTGTTTGTGCTGGTGCCTTTTGACTTCTTTGTCGTTTTCGAGAAGCTGCTGCTGTGATGTGGGCTATCTAAGAGTTGGCAGAAGGTAAAACAAACGTAGGTTTGTTGATTTGTGCATCAGACCTCGCTTATAAAAACAATTATCTCAGTAAAGGCTGTTTACAGGACATTTTTGTTTCAACAAAAGACAATTATCTCATGCAGACTTCTAGCGATAAACTGGATATAAGGAAGGACGCTGCTCATGACAATTCATTTTGGTGCTCGACTCTTCGTCGAGGAGCAGCGGCATGTGAAACAACTACGATACTAGTAGCAGCAGCAGTTCCAAAATTATATGTAGAAAAGACCGTGGATCCCTAAACTAAAGTAGCCCAAACCCATACCTACACTAGACCAGAACTTTCTGTGCTGGGATGCTATTAAGACGTGTTTCTGAAACTTTGCATTAGACATCGCTGAGCATGTTGAACAAATTCAGCAGCTAGAGCGAACTACACGATACTACAGGTTACAAGTCAAGAGGCCGACCAAGAATGATGTGGGTAGAGGCAGTAAAAGAGACACTACAAAACGCAGTATGACATTACCACAAGCTATGCAACTGGCAAAGGACAACATAAAACATACTTATAACTTCTCTCTGGGACAAAAACAGTACGATAAAGAAAAGAAGAGGAGAAGAAAACTGTCCTCGCATGCTGTTTTAATGGATCAGTGCAGTTGTTCTCATTATCCGAATACAGTGACAGCTAGTAAATACAAAAACATGCATTTGAAATCTTAAGTTCGCTAAATTTCGTGTTTCCATCTTTATTATTCACTGAGAAAAACAATGAGGGGCATTATTTTCTGAATGTTCCTAGTACTTTATTAAAAGATTACAAAACAAAACAAAAAATTAGTCAACATGTTTGTAAAAACACAGTTAGTGAGTTAGCAATAATGCAGTGATTTCTCGACTAATAAAATCTCTTGTCATAACGGTGTCTTGTGAAGTGCGACCGCTCGGCCGCATAATTTACAAACCGTTCCGGAAAATAATTAGATTAAAAACGCGATACTTGGCTTAATTAACGTCAGCCACCCGGAAAGCAAAACAATTTTTAAAATAGGCAGCTCGTGGAGCAGAAGCATCAACCAAGACAACCGGTGCCAATCAAAATTGTTCGATTAACAATCGGGGAGCAGTTTTATGAGAAGAAGGCTGCGATGGAGGCATGTCTGCTATGATGGCTACAACATGACAAACGGGCACATGCTGTACTTGGAAAACGAAGGCAACTAGATGCATTATGCCAGGGAAATATGGCAGCTGACGGTCAAACTAGATTGATATTGTGGCCTCTGCGGACTTAAGCACGGAGACGTCTGCATGCAAATTATAAAACCAGGCTTCTATGTTTAGGGCAGTTCAGTAACGTCTTTCTTTTAAATGAAATGTTCTGTAAGTGTCGTATTCGCATTAAAGGATAGCTGCAGTGCATTCCTTGATGTCTTATGAAATATTATACGGTAATACCCATATCTCACTCCCCTCCCCCTTCTTAGGCGACCCTCCCCTTTTGGTTTGACTCTATCCACTATTCGATTCTTCTTCTTCTAGCAAACCCTTTAAAGATCGTTTAGCGCGTTTACAGCAAGGCTGCGATTTGTTTGCCTTTCGACCCAGCATATCCGATTTTTGCAAACCTCTTAGTCCCTTTTTTCGTCATGCGTGTTATGGAGCAGTTAGTCTCTTCTCCCCCACCCCTAACCGCCGCCCCGTCCATCTCCCACCTAAAACAAATAGGGCCCTGGAACCCCCTCGGGAACCTTTATCTGACAGCCAGGAAAACGGTTTTTGTCTAAATCGTGCCATGTGGCAATCAGATCTTACCAAGTCAAGGACAGGATTCTGAAACCTGAACTAACCCCAAGAAACTGTCTCACGAGGAAACCTGAACTAACCCCAAGAAACTGTCTCACGAGGAAACCTGATCGCCAACATCAGAACAATTCTACGGTCAGGTCTCAAGGAGGAGAAAACTGGAGCACATTGCAAAGGGGAAAACTAGAGCACATTGTGAAGGAGAAAACTGGAGCACATTGCGAAGGAGAAAACTAGAGCACGTTGTGAAGGAGAAAACTGGAGCACATTGTGAAGGAGAAAACTTGAGCACACTGTGAAGGAGAAAACTAGAGCACATTGTGAAGGAGAAAACTAGAGCACATTGTGAAAGAGAAAACTAGAGCACAGTGTGAAGGAGAAAACTAGAGCACATTGTGAAGGAGAAAACTAGAGCACGTTGTGAAGGAGAAAACTAGAGCACGTTGTGAAGGAGAAAACTAGAGCACGTTGTGAAGGAGAAAACTAGAGCACGTTGTGAAGGAGAAAACTGGAGCACACAGTGAAGGAGAAAACTAGAGCACATTGTGAAGGAGAAAACTTGAGCACACAGTGAAGGAGAAAACTAGAGCACGTTGTGAAGGAGAAAACTGGAGCACGTTGTGAAGGAGAAAACTAGAGCACATTGTGAAGGAGAAAACTAGAGCACGTTGTGAAGGAGAAAACTAGAGCACATTGTGAAAGAGAAAATAGAGCACGTTGTGAAGGAGAAAACTAGAGCACGTTGTGAAGGAGAAAACTGGAGCACACAGTGAAGGAGAAAATAGAGCACGTTGTGAAGGAGAAAACTAGAGCACATTGTGAAGGAGAAAACTGGAGCACACAGTGAAGGAGAAAACTAGAGCACATTGTGAAGGAGAAAACTAGAGCACGTTGTGAAGGAGAAAACTAGAGCACATTGTGAAGGAGAAAACTGGAGCACACGGTGAAGGAGAAAACTAGAGCACATTGTGAAGGAGAAAACTAGAGCACATTGTGAAGGAGAAAACTAGAGCACATTGTGAAGGAGAAAACTGGAGCACATTGTGAAGGAGAAAACTGGAGCACATAGTGACAGTTGGAAAGTTGAAAGAGAAGATGTAGGACAGTTTGATGTCACGGCATGGATGATCATCCGAGTCAGAACAGGACTTGGACTACAAAACTCTCTTAACCAGGGAGCTCTAGATTACAGGGTAGTAGCTAGACGCAAACATACCGACCCGAAGTTTCCGAGTTCAAATCCAGGCATGTTTTTATAACTGTCTTATGGACTCCCAGGTCGACTGTAACAGAAACCGACCCAGGAAATGTTCTGGAAAGTAAATTCGACTGGCGTAATGTTGGGCATGGTAGCATCGATTGTGTTTAAATAATACGCTGAAATGGAAGTCGCCGTGGCAGAGCGGCTAGACGCGCGCCGCGGATCGGAAGGTCGTGGGTTCGCTCCCTGGCGGAGACGGACTTTTCTTCAAAAATGACCCAGCCTTGAGTGGGTACCGGGTGCAATCCCGGGAAGTAGAGGCGGCCGGCGTGATGCTGACCACATCACCCATCTTGTGCCGTTGGTCTATAAAAATATAGGTCTAGCCCTGTATGCCCTATACGCCTAAAGGCGTGAAAATGGTCCTTCACTTTTTTTTTTTTTTTTTTACTTTTAATACGCTGAAATATAAATTGGGGAACATTTGAAGGCACTAAAACCAGATAAATAATTAATCCATAGGTATTGAATGGCACACACAGAAGTAGATTTAATCTTCTTTGTCACATCTTTGGCTTAAATAAAACCCTAATCAAAATACAATTTCTGGGAGCATTATTTCCCTTGAGACCAGCTATTTAAGCACATCAACTCAGGCTTAGCAATGAATATTACAAACAGGGGAGCTAATTCAACGAGGGAGTGTAACATCGCAAGTACTTTTACACCCCCCTGGGGAAAGGAGGAACATTTTACGACGAATGGCAAAAGGGGGGGGGGGGGGGGTGATCGGATGAAATTAATGAAGTAAAGTAAATCTAACAAAGAAAGCAAGCTATAATCATCAAAATCTGTAATTTGATCTACTTTAAAACAAAAAATTACCAATTATGCACTGTCGTCATCTAACGTGAACACAAGGTGAAACGCAATCATACCCATGCAGACGACGGATCAACATAATGGCACTAGGGTATTAACCCATAACTGCTCCCTTCTACTTCTGACTCAATTCCGAAAAATCTTAGCGCAGTGCACGAATTCCGTAGCACCGGCAATGATCCTGAAATATTTTGGGTAGATTTTTAACTCCACATGTTGCCCGGGCAGCGCCGTGAAGCTACTCTTTTTAGATTTCCAACTGCCAATTGATTTTTACATGCGCAGCAATACACACGGGCGTCCGATCTTACTAACAAAGCTCCACCTTCTAGTTCACAGCTTACAGCCAAAACTCACAGCTACAATTCACAGCGAAAATTCCTAGCCACAACAGCCACAACTCACAACCACAATTTCCAGCCACAACTCACATCATAATGTATATGTTTAAGGGGGAAATCTGAAAGCCTGGAGTGCTGAGAAGATATCAACTAGTAACTCACAACAACAATTTACAACCACAATTTACAACCACAATTTACAGCCACGACCAACAACCACAACTCACGGCCCTAATTAAAAAAGCAAAAGAAAGACGGTTTCCTTCCGAGTTATCAAACAAACACGCCAGCAACCAGTTGTGTCGACTTCAAACAGGAAGCGGTTTGTTACGCTTGCACGTATTTCCAACACCCAATATGTCAGAGCATGCGCCAACACGAACCTCAAACATCCAAACCAGAATAATGATGGTCTATAGCACAATAAAAAAGACGACACTAAGAACTGGAACAACCCTATCATAAAAACAGCTAAAACGCGTGCATTTCAACTCGTGGGAGTCAGGAGAGAAGCGACAACCATCGGCGCCGGAATTTGGAGCCCCAGGTTCTCCCACCACCCCCCCCCCCCCATGCCACACCCATGTTTTTGAAGAAAAAAAAGCATTCTTAAACGAGACGTAAAGAAGGTCTCTTTAAAAGTATTTCTTTCCACGTTTTATGATATTTCATAGATCGGGAAACAGAAACAAGAAGCCGACAAGCCAGTGCACTTATATACCAACTGACACCGTTATTAAGACACATGAACATAAGTATGAGCGCCAAGAAACAGGTTATAAACAGCATATTCACACCAACACTGCCACCAGTGCTAGATTTGGACATTATCAATGTAACCTACATACAATTAACAAATGTCAATGAGATGCCTGAGAAAAGCCGCCAACTTAAACATCCGAGACAAAGTTAGAAATGACATCATCAGACAGATTGTAGGAACAACACCATGCAGCAAATTCATTAAGAAACAGAAAATCAAATGATTTGGTCATCTAGTGAGAATTCTACCAACAATTTTCAGGCAGGTGTTACACATGAGAAGATCCGAAGTGAAAGCAAGAGGCCGCCCTAGGATAACAATGATTGATGGCAATAAAGAATTTCTTCATCGACAGAAAATGACAATAGCCACTGCTGCCGATCTAGCATGGATCGTAAACTGTTGGTCCCCACGACGCTTACCAGCAGACATGAGAACTGATGATAATGATTTCATTCATTGCATTTTCCATTCTTTATATTTATAGTCCATTCTATACACTTATGATAATAATTAATAAAAACAGTAATTAAAATCTTACTAAATTGGATAAAAATCAGCACAGGAACTTAGAGAGAATGCCTTGTGACGCACTAGCCTACAAAACATACACACACACAAAATTAAAGATGCAGATCACGAGGTAGATCAAGAATTACATAGAAAGATAACATCAGAGAAACTCTACAACACCACGATGTGGCTATTGTCAAAGCGGTCAGATGATTAAAAAACATAACCTCTAATCTCCTTCGACACACGCATAGGAACCGAGGAAGTGAAAAAGAAGGAGAATAATAATATATAATAATGTGCTCAATAACAAATTGTTAACAGAGAGCCAACCGTGCAAGGGGAAATGAAAGGTGATAAAATCCATTTGCTAAAAAAGCCTTGAACGTAAAGTAACGGAACTCTTCCCACGCCTTGGGGCATGCTCGGCGTACAGTGCCAGGCCTATATGTGGTGGGTTATTTGGTCAATATCATGCCGGCCGCCTGTGCTTTCAATGACTTCACCTGGTACCCATTTGGCGGTTGAGTGGTCTCAATGCATGGCGTCCGCTTTGAGTGCTGGAGGTTCAGGGTTCAGTCCCTATGTAGGCTGGGATGTTTTTACGTGAACTAGTAATTTTTCCTGGTCACTCTGTAGTAAGATCGGACGCCCGTGTGCATTGTTGCGCACGTGAAAAATTCCTTGGCAGTTGCGAATCAAAAATAGCAGCCTAACGGTCCCCCGGGCAAATATTTTAGCTGAAAATCTAGCTAAAGTATTTTAGGATCCTTGCCGATGTTACGGAGTTTGTGCACTGAGCTGAGATTCTTCGGACCCAGATTTGAGTTAGAAGTAGAATGGAGCACTTATGGGGTACTACCCTTGTGCCATGACGTTGATCCGTTGTTATAACCGAAAACCTGGTACCCGTTTAATACTCCCCCCTCCCCCTCTGAAGTCCCTTTGTTCCGATTTGAACCTATGAACTTCGGGACGACAGATGTGCATCTAGCCGCTACACCACGGTGACTGCTGCTAAAAGCAATATTGCTTATTAAGACCACAAACAGTCAACAAAAGCTGGGGCTACTCTGCGACGCCCGGTGTGTATGTGCGAGTTCACTTGTAAGTTTCAAGTGAAAACCTTGAATGCCCCGTGATTGATTCAAATATTATTTGATCACACATAACAAATTCCCCCGACACCCACAGCGGTAAAAGAGGAAGTGAAGAATAATGAAGAAGAAGACACATAACAATGTGTTCATTTAAATTTATTTTCATTTCCGTGTGGGTTGCGTGGCTCCATTTTGGAGAAGAGGAACGGGAACAGACATCCCCCCTTCCCTCCTCCCCCCCCCCCTTCCCCCACCTTTGCCTACAAGCTTTACCAGGTGACTAATTGAGGTTTTGCTGAAATCGGATGTTGGGCCGAAAGAGGCACATATCGCAGCCTAGCTGTAAACTACAACACCGTCCCGCTGTAAGGGCGAATGTAAAATAATTATGTGTTCCCCCCCCCCCTCCACCACCACTGCGGACTGCTACCAGAAAGGTTTGACACCTCGAGATTACGAAAACTAAATATGGATATCAGACCCCAGGGAATATTGTAAATACCCCGTTCAACCTCCAGAGAAGTTCTATAATTAGGGCTCCCATAATAGCCACACCCGCTTGACATAACCGGCACTTCAGGAGAGCTGGGCTAGAGAGAATCCACAAGAAGAGAATCTCCTAGCAAAGAATGGCTGCCATATTACTTTGCTGGTGGCAAATTGTAGCGTCGCTTTCCGTCAAATTTCCTACCCACACGCTGTGACCTCTTCAGATCTTGCTTGGTATTCCCAATAGTCACGGTTTCAATTCTCGAAATTTATGGTTAGCCAATGGCACAACTTTAATAATTACGGTAAGCCTAGTCGTAGAAATTAGGGCCCCTATTTTCGAGTGCCTATGATTAGGTAGAAATTTATTCCTGGGTATAAACGTTAAATATCTCATTTATTGCCTCCTAAAATTGCTGTAGTGAAAAATTGCTGTAGTGGAGGCTGCGGAGAAGTGGTTTTATGAACGAATGGTGAGAACATCAAAGGTAGAAGAAAAAAAAATAGTAATGAAGATGTTTTGAAAGAAACAGTCACACGAAGACAAACTGTAGTACATCGTGACGGTGGAAAAGTCGAAAGGGGGTAAGGCAGAGAGAGAGAGAGAATATGCTGGCAGTCTAGTATTATGGCATGGAAGATCGTCTGTGTCAGAACTGACTGAAAGTACACGAGACAGAAGGTTGTGAACAGACATAGATACCAACGTCACAGAGCATGGACTCTAGAGGATCATCTGCGTCTGACCTGACTGAAACTATTCGAGACAGAAGATTGTAGATAGTCATAACTACTAATGCTCACAGCACTTACAATAAGAGGAAGAAGACAAGAGACAGAAGGTTGTCGACAGACACAACTGCATACAGCAAGGACTATACATATGCTTTCTCAGTGACTCAATGAGTTTGCTGGAGAAGGGCTGGATCCAATGACAGTAGCTTGGAGTCTCTAAAGCGGTCGGGGCTGACTCATATTAGTTTCATATTTGTGCTAGGGCATTAATAACACCCTGGTTGAAGGAGAAGTAAAAATGCAGTGAAGGATAAGAAAGCAAACACCAGGCGTAGGCGAAAAGTAAAAATCAAGATGATCTTGAAGAACACAGAGTGGCAACTACGATAGCAGAGATGTGGTCAGAAACACCAAAGAAACATCATGGCAGGAATACAGCGAAATGTTAAAAGCTGAACAAAAAAGTGCTACGAAACACTTGTATAAGCAAATTACAATTATGAGAGGTAAAACAAACAATATGACCCAAGAAAAATTATAAATGACAAGACGAGAGTCCCCTTAAATGAACCACAAAAGTTCTTACAGAGATGGTGTCAAAATTTCAATGATCTACTTGTACTTAATTTAATTAGAAAAACAATCCACAACACAAGAAAACAACAGCTAAAAAACTGAAAATTCAGAACCAAGCAAAACAATCGCAGAAAAAAGAAAAGCGGCACCCTCCAACAAAGCACCAGGCTCTGGCGATTTACAAAACAGAGTTACTCAAAGCACCAAAAGAGATAGGTGTAAAATGGAAGCACAGATCGTTCCACCTAACCTGGACAACACAACAAACACCGAAGGACTGGAGAAATGCATTAACAAGATAACATAACATAACCCTTGACCTGAAGGGGTCGTGGAAGTGTATTGATGGAAGCACTAGAACATACACCCGCCATCGTTCTCTGTCTTCGGCTTGATGTAAAAGTGTATGATGGCTTAGTCCTGTCCATTTCTTGATGTTGTCATTTCAGGTTCCTCTTTGCCCTCTTATTCGACTACTCCCCAATGTTGCTTAAAGAACATTCTTTGCAATCTAATCGGTGGCTATCAATATCAAATATGGACACTGTCTTCAGAAAGCAGAAGGAAATAGTCCCGAGGGAAGTGAAAATGTTTATGTACTATGTAAGGTGTAACGGGGAAAGATCGACTTAGGAACGAGGATAGCAGTAGGAGAGTCGACACAGAACCAATACTGAACATTACAGGTAGGCAACAAAACAACTGGTATAGCCATGTAACAAGACTGTCATCAGACAGCACCGTGTGTGTGTGTGTGTGTGTGTGTGTGTGTGTGGAAAGGGGGGGGGGAGACTTACTGCCTCCTTAACATGCATAATGTAAGAATATACTAATTAGGGGCTTCCTTCGAAGTCTGAGTACATCTGCCTGAGAGGCAAGGAACCAAAAGTCTGCATAATCCAGATCTGTAAAAAAATATTTTTTTTTATTTTTTTATCAGATTGACATCATAACACAAGGGTAGTAATCCACAAGTACTCCATTCTACTTCTAACTCAAGTCTGAGTCTGAAGAATCTCAGCGCAGTGCGCAAACTCTGTAGCACCGGCGAGGATCCTGAAATACTTTGGGTAGATTTTTAATTCCAAATTGTGCCCAGCCTGTGCCGTTAGGCCACTCTTTCTGATTTCCATATGCAAGGGATTTTTTTTTTTACATGCGCAACAATACACACAGGCGTCTGTTGTTACTACCCAGAGGCCAGGAGAAAGCCCACATGAAAAAAATCCCAGCCTGAACCCAGGACCTGCAGCACTTGAGGTGGATGCCATGCCTCAAGACCACTGCACCCCCTGGTCAGTCAAGTAAAGGTCCCTTTACACACCAGTTGTGAATCGGGCATTTAAGGTCAGACTTATATTTTTATAGGCCAGTGGTGATGGGGTCAGCAGCACACCAGGGCCACATCGTCTGCAAAAGCCAGCTCTGATATACAGATTGGTCTCATCTTCCAGTACCCTACACCTTTGCATCAAGGCTGGGTCGGCCAGAGAGAAGATCATGCTTGACAAATATCTGGCACCATGTGTGTTTAAACTCACGACCTTTGAACCCGCAGGTTTGTAGCGTCTAGCCGCTACACCATCGCAGCTCCCAACACAATCTGATACTAGAGCATAAACAGCATTTCCCCCACAATCACTTTCAGCAAGGTATGAGCCAGCACAGGAAACAAAGAAACAAAGAAACAAAGGAACAAAGAAACAACAAAACAGTCTATGATTCAAAAAGCCAAACTGATAAATTAATTAGATCTATCTGAGCAGTCATTATAGTAATATGGAGCTGGCAGGTGTGTGTGTGTGTGGGGGGGGGGGTGGGAGGGGTAGGGGGGTTATAACAATCACGCTGATGTGTGTAAACAGTCACTTGCAGTCGGTCGCATCTAAACACCTTGTAGCCATCTGGCAAAGTCTTAACTTCCACAAGGAACAATCAGTTTTCCAGCATTTATCAAACAAAATAATTATTAACTTATTAATCAATTTGATCTATGTACGGGGGGAAACAATACTTGCCAAAACGAAATGGAGGAAAACAAAAAACAGACATATTAATGTTTGGTGCCACATTTACAATCCTTGTAGTCATCTGGCAGAGCGTTTGTCTCACAGTTGTGGAACAATGAGTGATTTCCATCTCCCTAATAAAATTTGATGTGCATACACACCTGAAGCTCTGGAACAAGACTAAAGTCCTGAAGCAGACAAACAAACAGAACTTTCTGCTGGAATTTACAGCCGGTGAATGTGAAGAAGACAACGAAGACGATATTCCCACTGTACGGCACAGAAAAGGCTTTTTATTTGTAATTAAAAAAATTTTGTGTAAAATGTCAGGGACCCTATTTACATTATTAGCACATCAAGTACATGGGGATAGATCCATAATTTATTAGCACTCCAGAGGTGACATGGTCAGCATCTCGCCGACCGCCTTTATTTCCTCTGGTACTTCTTAGTGCCTATTTTAGGCTGGGTCGATATGGGAATAGCGAGCACTGATATTTGTTTTTTCTTCTCCATTTTCTTCATCTTCCCCTCGTTCATGCAACAACACTTCCGGTAATTAATTTCCACAATTTTTCACAATTCCTTTGTATGATATTCCTTTTTGTTTTTTTACTGATTTATTTTCGTTGATAAAGACTTTGGTTGAAACATCTGGTTGTATTTGTGCGAGTCGTTCCCCTTTCATCCACTGAGCTGTTTAATCATACAGTGCAGGCCGCTTATGGTGATATCAGATGTGGCAAATTTCTGTTGTAAAGAACAATCAGTGCTTTACTTGGCATCCATTTAAAGCTGGGCTGGTTTGGGAATCAAGTTAATTTATTTTTTAATTTTCAAAATTTTTCAATTTGAACCCACGAGCTTCAGATTTGCAGAAAAGCTTCAGCCCGCTACCTCACAGCAGCTGTTGAGGAAAAATAGCAAACTACTAAACATAAAATAGTCTAGTAAATCCACAAACATCAGGAGTTGGTTTTTGATGTCCTGTAATGTTAAATTGACATCACAGGGCTCAGGACATTCATATCCCTAGCCCTAAGCCTTCTCTCTCTCTTCCCCTCACTCTGTGTGTGTCTCTCTCTCTTTCTCCCTCACTCTCTCCCTCTCTCACTCTCTTCCCCACTCTCCCCCTTGTTTGTCTGTCTGTCTGCCTGCCTGCCTGCCTACCTACCTACCTACCTATCTATCTCTATTTCATATTTTGAATAATCAACTTCAAGTAAAACCTGGACACTGAACCTACCTCGATCTTGACTTCTGCAACTAGGCGGCTCTCAATGTCAGTTGGAAAATCCTTTAGCTGCTGTAAGCAAACATAAACAAAACTCCCTCTGAAAAGGCAAAAGATCCTCCAGGTAATTGACAGATTTATAAAGGTAGGACTGGTTGATTGGTTGGCTGATTAGCTCATTCTTTATTTGATCAGATCATGGGTCATTTTTCAATTTGCTATTCAGAATTCTGAGGCCTTGAGGTTCATTTCTGCAAATATTAACTGCCCCTACTTATCTATGTTACCGGCCTTGTATTTCCACTTAGGGACTCCAATTATTTGTAGATGTGTCTGTATATTATCTCTCCATCGTCCTCTGGTGTGCCTCGTGATTTACTCCCATCAAACTCTTTTGTGTATGCAGTTTTTGTCTGTTATCTGCCATTTCAACTATATGTTCCAATCACTGCAGTCCATTATCCCTCATGATGCAATAATTAGTGGTGATTTAAACAGATTATTAATTTCTTTTTTGCTTTTCACTCTCCATTATCCACTGTTTGCATCTTTGATGGATCCAAAGATTTATTGTAAGACTCTGGTCTCAAAAATTGTGATTTAAATAAATTTTGAATTTCCTAGTTGTTTCCCACTCTCCATTCTCCGCTGTTTGAATCTGTGATGGGACTCTGTTCTCACAATTTTCCGTAGCACTTAGAACTATCAGTTACTTTTTTTTTACCTCCACCTCATTAGAGCAAACCAATAAATTCTATGCCTACTGTTTTACTGAAGTCCATGAGGGAAAACGGTGAACAGTGTCACTGTAACAAACCATGTATGATGTTACAGATGACTAAAAACTAGTGGCCTTCTGCCAGAGAACTGGTGGTGCCTTATGCCATACTGCATGTGCAATTGATGATTTATTGCAACGTAACTAGTAAGGTACTATTACAATTTTCCACTTTACCTTAATTTAATGGTAATGTAATGTTAACTTATTCTATTTCTGTAAAACAAAAAATAATTATCCTATATCGTTATTAGGAGTCCCCATGGCGGAGCGGCTAGACACTTGCCGCGGATCGGAAGTCATGGGTTCACTCCCTGGAGGAGCCAGACTTTTTTTCAAAAATGACCTTGACACCCGGGTCAACCCAACCTTGAGTGGGTACCAGGTGCAGTCCCGGGAAGTAGAGGTGGCCGGCGTGATGCTGACCACATCACCCATCTTGTGCCGATTGGTCTATAAACATATTGGTCTAGCCCTATATGCCCTATACGCCTAAAGAAGTGGAAGAGGGTCCTTTACTACCTACGTACTACATCGTTATTTCCATTAAGAGATGAACTGGTTTATTTTAATACTTTCTATTTGAATCAAATGCACTAGTTGTTACTTATTACATTTGTCTTATTACATTTGTCTTATTACATTTGTCTTATTACATTTGTGTGATTACAATGTAGCTGTCCTGTAGTGTCATTTAATTTAGCAAGTGATCTGAACTGGTTTCATCCAATACTTCTTATTCTGTTTTAGCTAGTTCAGGATGGACCGTACATAAATCAGTTGCTGAGTTCTTTGAATGACCATATTACCAGCTGAGTTTGATTTGCTCATAAAAATACAGACCTACTATGATATCCTGGGACAATATGTTTATCCGTGTCAAATGTTACCAAAGAAAGAAGATGAAGATGTCTGTGTGTGAGTGTGTGCGTGCACATGTGTGCATGCATGCATCCATGCTGATGACTGAAATAAGAGTATGTTAACTTACATTTGGCATCCCTGGCTTGTCTAGCCACTCATGGCATACTTCAGTAGCAGTCAGTCCGGATATGCTGAAATCATTTTATTGTGGACAAATGCATTTGTTTAATTTTGTGCAAACACAGTTTTTTTTCTGTCACTGTTCATCACAGTTCTTCTAAGTCACTTCTAAAGCTAGGAATCTATAACGGAACTACAATGGCTATTGCAAAATCATTTGTTATGTGGAGCCTAGAAAGCCAAGAGGTAAAGAATGGGTACTGTTGCTCAATATGATACACATTAGGTAACTCATAAGTGCTCCGTTCTACTTCTAACTCAAACCTGAGTCTGAAGCTTCTCAGCTCAGTGCACAAACTCCATAACATCAGCGAGGATCCTTAAATACTTTGGGTAGATTTTTAACTTCAAATTTTGCCCGGGAAATGCCATTAGACTACTGTTTTTTATTTCCAACTGCCAATGGATTTTTTACACATGCAGCAAATACACACGAGCGTACGATCCCACATGAAAAAATCCCAACCTTCACCGGAGTCAAAATCTGGAACCTTTTTACTCAAGGTGGATGCCATGCCTCGAGACCATTCAGCCCTCCAACATAAAGAGTGGTTGAGCACCTAGGCCAAACATAAGAGATAAAGGTCAGTGTAGGAAAAGATGCCCTGTGGTGTTATACACATAGACACAAAAGTCATGACTGCTAGTGAATGTTCTAATTACTGATATTTGGTTTTATGCATTGAAAAACTAAGTTCAGAAGTCATATTCTAAAAAAAAAGATTAAAAGACTAATAAGTGAACTTTCTCTTTCTCTGTTTATAATTATACATACACACTTATACATTTACACATATACATTCAGAAAACTACCAAATGTAAAACTGTGTAGTAAAACCACAAACAGCCATCAAATGCTGAGGTTGGTTTCAAAATATCATGTGAAGGATTTGCCACTAACTTTTTTTTTTAAATATCTCTATCACTCTCTGTCTCTCTCTCTCTCTCTCTCTCTCTCTCTCTCTCTCTCTCTCTCTGTCTCTCTCTCTCTCTCTTTATCTCTCTCTCTCTCTCTTTATCTCTCTCTCTCTCTCTCTTGTCTCTTTATCTCTCTCTCTCTTTATCTCTCTCTCTGTAAGTATGTGTTTCACACACACAAAAGTAAACACACACACAAAAAAAGATGACTAAATCGACCAAATGATCAGTTTATTCCCTACCGGCTGCTTTTAAAAGATTTACCACCCTGAGATTTAAAAAAAAATATCTCAATATGGTTAGCACACTACCAGGGCAGATCCCAGATCATTCCTGTTCATCCTCTACAAAAATTATAACAAGGGCACCTGTAATGGCCACACCGAACCAGTGTAACCTGCAGTCATGCATGGGTAAGGAATTGTTTTTTTTTAATCCTCTCATCAGTGGGTGTGAACAGCAGACTAACAGGCATGTATGCTAGCTGCTCAAGTAACATGTTTAAACAAAAGAATAACAGTAAAATGAAATTTAATGTCATTGCAGTTCCAACTTCATAGCATCCCATAATTGCTTCCTTCCTGTGCCAAAGAAAATCACACCAAATGCTCATTGCTGTCCCTTGTGAAAAAATTAACATAGCCTATGGTCTCAACAAAGCCAGTAACATACACAAATGGTCTGAAATGCAGTTCATCATCGATGGAAGCAGCAGTTACAACACATCAGCAGTTGCACAAGCGACTAATTGTATACGGCACTACCAGTTCTGTGACACCAAGTCATTCACCATTTTCTGTTTCTGAATCTCAGTTTACAATGTAATACACCGTGGAAAAGATTTCCAAACAAAATCTGCAGCTCACAGTACCATACTATGCATTCAACTCAATAGCTGGACCCCTTCAGCAGCAAAAACTTGCCATGACTAAAAATAGTAAACATGCCAATCTGCCAGTGACCGGAGTAAAATCTACACCATCTCATGCATATCTTACCTCAAATTGGGGCAGTGCTCAAAAAAGAAGTCTAAAAGTTCCTGTAAATAGAGATATACAGAGTACCGTTGATCATCACACAAAAAATTACCATGATTGTTTTCTTCTTCGCGTTCACCGGCTGTAAACTGCAGCAGAAAGTTCTGGTTGTTCGTCCTCTTCTAGACTTGAATTTTGTTTCAAAACTTCAGTCTTGTGTGCACATTCATTTACAGATATGGTTTATGTATGTAGAGACTGTATGTATCTTATTCTTTAGCATTCAAGCCCTTGTGGTTCACTGATGCAGACATCACTTGCCTCCATCATCTCTTGGGTCGGACCTCTTTTTTCCAGTTGGTAACTCCAGGTGCTTGTGGGTCTGCCTGTATATTGCCACACCACCATTTGGATTATCTTGCAGTCTACTCCAATTCAAGTCTTTTGTGTATGCAGTTTTTGTCTCTCTGTTATCGGTCATTCCCTCTTTATGCCACAACCATTGCAGTCTATTAGCCCTCATTATGCCAGTAATGTATTTTAAATGTGGTGCAAATATATCCTTTCATTGTTTCACATAAATGTATATATCTTATGTGTTACAGGAATTCATTAACTCTTTGAGTCCCAAGGAACGCATCATATGTTCATAGGTTACTGCCTAGAAGCCCAATGAACGCATAATGCGCTGATTTTACGTCTCTCTTGACTACCCCTTGGGCCTGTGATGCTAAACACTCTGGGACTCGAAGATTTAATAAGATCCATGAATAACACTGTATATCCAAGATAAAATACTGGGCCTCCAAGGGTAATCTTAGAGCTAGGTTGAAGTTAACATGTCTTCCTGATCAAGTGCCAAATGTAAACCCTTGAGGACAGTGTTGATGAGCTATCCTTACCCCTCCTCAACCTCAGAAGCCACAGAGATGTACAAGAAGTACCATAATTCACCTATATGGAGTAAAGCAAAAGGGCTATTCACTTTCCAGTGGCACATCAGTCATTAACTGGTAGCTAGTTCAGGCTGGGTCCACCCTTGAATCAAGGTCAATGTTAAGAAAACTCTGCCTCAATGAGGATTTTAACCCTAGACTTTCGGCCAGGAAATAAGTGTCTAGTCACTATGTTACGGCAGCTCCCTCATATGTGGGAGAGACCTAATAATGAAGAGGCAGACTTGATGATGATGATTAGGAGAATGAAGAAGGTGATGATGATAATAATGATGATGCACAACAGCACAAAGAGAATAGATTAGTTTCCCAAACCAGAAGGTAAAATCCACTGGTAGTTCCCTAACTTACATAAGACTGCAGGATACACCCACCTAGTGTAGCTCAACTGGATGCCCTATTCATAACTTCACTGGAGCCTGAACAGGGTATCTAGAATCGGCCTTACTGGTCTGCCATTCAGACTAAGAATTGTAAATCTCAGAATGCTATGGTAAACCTTAAGAAGCAGCCCTGAGGCGACAAAGCAATCAATCGATAGAACATCTGCATGCAATGGAAAGATGGGGAGTTTATGTAATCTGGTAATTTTAATTTCAGCTTCATAGCAAACGGGTCACCACTCAGTTAATCCGCTCCTGTGCCAACGAAAAACACACAGAATGTTTATCACAGTCCCTTGTGGAAAGACTGACAAACTGCTCTCTCGGCAAATCTAGCATAGACTCGCATTAAAAGCATATGGTAGCCATCCGAAGTGCTAACAGAAACAGTCCAACGTTAGAAATGCAGTTCAGCATTGATGGTAGCAGAAGTCATTAAAAGATCAGCAGTTGCACACGCGATCAATTATAATCAAATAATGGCCCCACCAACATTGCGACAACCAGCATTGCGCCATTTTCTGAATCTACAAATCACACCACCACGTTGGTCAGTCGAAAAACATTCCAAATGAAATCCGCAGCTCACAGTGTCACGCCATGCACTCAACTCAGAGGCTGGGCAACGAAACTATATACTTCAGTTTACAAATGGAGCAAAAAAAGCAACGGCCACAGTCTGGCAGAAGCAAAAATGTTTGCCCCGGCTCAAAACAGTGGCAGTGCCTAGTGTCCATTTGGATCTGAAGCATTATGTGAGGGTCAATAAACGGTCACCCCAGCAGTACCCTCACTATTAGCTGGGGAATGGATTTAGGACATTACATCCACCAGCAAGCCTCGCCCCAACAGCGACCTGACTGCCTTCGTTAACGACTGTTCACCCAACAGCCATGCAGTTCTTTGGCATGAAGGAGACACCTTGAACTTGGGTTTCGGACTTACGGAGTTTATGTAAACACTAAGAAATAGATATATAGATGTATAATGATCAGTCCCAAAAAACAAAAAAAATTAACGCACAGTTCTGAAAATCTAATAAAACTGACTGACTGACTGACTTTCTACCCCACCAGGACATCACACAAGCAATAAACACCCGATGACACAAAATGTCACCATGTGGATGAGGATTGCCGTGGAGAGGTTCCAGAAACTGTGTTCAGCCAATATGCCATATTTATGGCCAGGCTATATTTCGGCCCCTGGCAAAAGCCAGAGTAGGGCTTCAAATAACGAAATATTTCATCCTAAAAAGCACGGGAAATAATTCATCTAAAAAAAAACATATTCGACTCAAATTAAACAAAGAATAAATAATCCACCCAAAAAACTAGTGAACACAAATTACTCATTAGATATACAGCACCTGGCAATTCTCTGGGTGATCTAGCAACCCAATCAAAGACTTCTATGACATGACAGTACAATGAGAATGGTATACTTTTGGGAAACAATTAAACTGCTGCAAAAGGTCAGTCATAACATTCTTAGACTGAAGTTGATTAACTTGTTCATAAATTATGTCCCTTGAGACCTGTGCTATTGTATTGTTTTCTTCTAAAAACATTCAAAATTAATTAGTTTGTTCACAGTATAATATATTACTGATACTACTGCTGCTACTGCTATTGTTGCTAACAAACAGGCCACCATGAGTCCCTGGGCACCATGGAGCTGTGCTTCTGGTTTTGGTAACACCGTCTTTGTACAGATACAAGGGTTACGATTTGTATGTCAGGTTGTCCCCTCAGTCCTGAGCACCTAAATGGACAGTGGAGAGGCAGCACTTTACTAACTGGGAGCTGCTCAGCTGAGGCAGGTGGTAGCTGTCCAATGAGATTACGATGATTGCTCCCCCCACTGAAAGTAACCTCTGGCACCTTGTTCTACGCCAATCGGTCACAGGCTATAACTGGTAACGGCTGCTTCCTGTGTTGTGTCGAAGCGGTTACATCTCCATGCATAGGCCTGGGCATGCTGAAGTACAGGCTGTTGCCCAGCAGCAGGTACCCACTCTCTATGTTGCTGGTAATACTAAGGGAAAGGCAAATGCCAATACAGAGTGGCATCAAAGACACTGCTGGAATTGCTAAAGCAGCAGTGTAAACACTGCTAGACATTCTTAGGGATTCCAGCTCTGGATTTTTTGGGGGCGTTTACTCCTAAAGCACTTTCCCTAAATCGGGTATTGCCACAAGGCAGTGGAGGTTTCAGATCAGAATTCTGTTCTCCTAGATGAGCAGCACTCCCATGCTGAAGAGCCCCATATATTTATTACCAGTACAACTAGTATCTCTACTAATGCTCCTATTACTGCCACCATAATTACTGTTGCTATACTACTGTTAATGACCAAACTATGTGTGGAAGACACTAATAATATAGTAACATTTAAAGGCAGAAAGTCAGACCCTTTTAGAACAACATCTGGTTTAAAGCAAGGTGATGCCCTGTCCCCACTTCTTTTTAACTTCGTCCTGGAGAAAATTATAAGGAAATTGAAAGAAGGGTGTACTAGAGGAGAAACTATTAGAATACTTGGTTATGCAGAGGACATTGACATTGTTGGAGGAAATGAACTAGAGACTGCAAAACATTGACTCTCTTAAAAGAAGAAGCTGACAAAATAGGACTAGTTACCAATCAAGATAAGACTAGTTACCAATCAAGATAAGACTAGTTACCAATCAAGATAAGACAGAATACATCAAGATAATATCAGAGAAAGGATAACAACTCACAGTGCTGCTGATGATGATTATGTTGATGGTAGTGACACTGATACTTTTGTGACAAAACAGAAATATTTTCAAAAAACTGAAACTGTTGCAGGATATGACAACATAAAATAAAACAAAAAATGTAAACATTCTGAAGAAAAACTAACTAGCAAAGACAAATGGACGTCCACATAAATAAAAGTCCTTGCAAGGAAAATACAGTTGCCTGTGCTTATTTCTCTGCAGTATTTTAAGATATACTTTGTTTAAATTACACCTCTGTGTTTTGTATGTTTCAACAGCAGAAATTTGTGACAATAATGACTGAATGTCTTCATACCTGAGAAGAAAAGAGCTTCCCAAGGTGTAAGGATGTAAAGCTTCTCAGAGTTTGCAGAAAGATTTCTTTTCCAGCAATGTGTTCCAAATATCTTAGCAGAAAAAATCCCTGCAATATAAGATTTTCTGATAACAGCCAAAGGATTGTCAATCACAAAAATTTCAAGATGCTGGCTTTTATATAACTGTTAACATGCTTTCACACATTTGCTTTACATTCTGTCCTCCTCCTCCCCCGTCCTTCCCTCCTCCTCTTCTTCGTCTTCTTCTACTTCTTCATCTTCTTCTTCTTCTTCTTCTTCTTCTTCTTCTTCTTCTTCTTCTTCTTCTTCTTCTTCTTCTTCCTAGCATTCACTAGCTGAAAATTATGGATACTTCTTAGTAGGGCTGTACCAAATAGTGATTTTCACTATTCGGCCGAATACGAATAACGGGACCAACTCATCGGCCGAATACGAATACGAATAGTGTATAAAATATATCTTTTTTTTTTAAAAACCACACATTCATAATGTCAAATGTACGCTGAACTTTTACTTTACATAAAGTAGCACAGAATAGTAATCTTCTGTAGCATTCTGAGCCCTTGAGGTTTACTGCTGCAGACATCACTCATCTCCATCCATCTCTCTGGCTGGCCTTATCTTCACAATTTGTGACACCAGTTGTTTGCAGGTCTGGATGGACATTATCTCTCGAACTTCTTTTTTGTCTGCCTTGTGGTCTACGCCCATTCCTCTTTCTGGTGTATACAGTTTTTACTTCTCTGTGATCTGACATACTTTCAATGTGCCCCAACCATTTTAGTCTGTTAGCTCTCATGATGCCAGTGTTCAATGGTGATTTAAACAGATTAAGTGTTACGTTGATGCTTCTCACTCTCCATTCCCCGCTGTTAGCATCTTTGATGGGTCCAAAGATTTGTCGTAAGAATGTTTTCAAAAACCTGTAATTAGGCATCATCTCTTTCATTTGGGCTTCAAGTTTCAGAGCCATATAAAACGACTTTTTTTATCAACGTTTTATATATTTTGATCTTGGTGTTGCGAGACAGACAATTTAACTTTAGCAGATGTTGAAGGGCATAGTATACTTTATTTCTAGATTGTATTCTAGATTTTATTTCTTTTCTCAGCATGTTGGAGCAGTTGAAGTTTGCACCCAAGTACCTATATGTTTCCGTTCGTTTGATTTTCATATTATCGACTTGGATGTTGCCGAAGTTTATTATATTCTTTCCATGTCTAGTTAGTATTTGTACAGAATAGTTAACATTTAAAAATATTTAATGTTTTGCATCCTTTAGTCAGTCTGTGGTAACTAATAACTAGGAATGAAAGAATACTAAGTATTATAACAAGTAACTAAACTTGGAAATTGTCACTGACAGCTTAGTTAATGCAGGAAAGCTGCATTAGCTTTCAACAAAACCAATCGTTCTATGTTGCCAGCATTAAGGCCGTGTATACAGAAGCGGGTGTAAGGTAACTACTATTCGTATTCGGCCCGACCGCAACTATTCGGCCAAATACCGAATAGTCAATAGGTCTACTATTCGGCCCTGAAGCGAATACGAAGCGAATATTCGGTACAGCCCTACTTCTTAGTGGAAAGTTCTGGTTGTTTATCCACTTCTGGGCTTAAGGCTTGTTCCAGAACAATTAAAATTGGCACAGGCATGGAGCAACATGGGGGGTGACCTGTTTACAATAAAGTTGAAACTGCGATTACCTGATTAAAGAACTTGAGTTCTGCCTGCATGTCCATTTTACAGATCTGGTTTATTTGTAAACAGACTGTTGGTTCTTTGACTTTCAGGCAGATGCACTCCAGCTTCGAAAGAAAAACCTCTAACTAGTTTACTTTTCACAACATGTTGTTTTAGGGGACAGTAGATCTATTTGCTTCCAAAATGGCTCCTAGAGCCACAGGGGGACATGAACACAGCAATACAGATGATGATTGACATGTATGTATACCAGTATCAAACATTATAATAATAAGGTTGTTGCGTATCCTTTACAGGACGTTGTAGAACCAACCCTAACAGCCCCTGGCTGTTGTGTGGTTTCTCTAGGCAAATTTACGTCCAGTAGTTTGCCATTGCTTTCTGGACGGTCGGCTTTCTTGATACCACTGTCGAAACCAACGCAAGGCGCATTGCCCGCAGCTGGGATCGATCCCGGCATCCCGGCATTACGAAGCGAAGCGTTCGCATCGACTTAGCCACAGAGCCGACTATCAAACATTATGTTTTTCTGAAAAAGTGTTATGAATTTAAAATTTATGCTTAGAAGTGGCCTATTCAACCCACTATTTTCAAATTTCAGTTTTTTAGCAATTTTTTTACGTGTGCAGTATACAGATGGTTGTTCCCAGTTGTTCATCTATATCTCAGAAGATCAGCCGACCACCCCAGGATAAGGAAGAGTATTATGTTTAGAGATGCTTGTTCCAAATTTACCGGTTTTTTCCTGTATATAAAATGATTTAGTCTTCTAAATTTTTTTTAAGTTTAAAATTAGGGGTCATCTTATAAAAGTCATGTGATGTTTATTTTCTCAACTTGAGGCTAAATGAAAATATGTGTTCTCTTTTACATGGGGTGTCTTATGTACAGAACAATATGGTAGTTTAATTCAACACTCTTGTAACCCTCAGTGAACAACCCAGCTTCTCTATTTTATTCACTTATTTACAGACATATAAACTCTAAAGCAGTATGGAAGAAGCCACAAGGAGTCTAAATCAATGGTATATCTCCTTTTGCCTAGGAAAACCTCATAACTGGTGCTTGGAGTGTCAGAACTATGTCTGAATTGTTAAGTCTGAACTATGTTTGAACAGTCAGTTTTGTGGCTAAGTCGATGCAAACGCTTCGTAATGCTGAGATGCGGGGTTCGATCCCAGATGCGGGCCATGTGCCTTGCTTCGGTTTCGACAGTGGTATCAATAAAGCCAAGTGTCCAGAAAGCAATGGCAAACTCCTGGATGTAAATTTGCCTAGAAAAACCACGCAACTGCCAGGGGCTGTTGGGGTTGGTTCTGCAACGTCTTGTAAAGGATACGCAACTAACCTTATGTTTGAACTATTAAGGACAGGAGAGGTAACACTAAACACTGTGAGACTAGTGCACTCTGGGATTGTGCAAAACAAGATGGAATGTAGCAGGCAATAAGAATCTGAACTATGGGAGAAAAAAAACAGTGTGATCAGGCCACACAGAGGAAAACATATCTCATTTCAGAGGTAAATAAGCTAGGAGGACATGGAGTAAGCTAAAGAAGACAACAATGAATAGGAAAGCTTGGCATGAGTTAAATGAAAGCCTAAGCTTCATTGGTGGACAGAAAATAAAAGATAAAAGTATCATATTTACCTTGTTATACGGATACAACAGAGACGTGCATAATCAACTACCTTGGCACAATTTACTATTATCAGAATCATTCTATAGACACAGGACAACAAAGTAGATACCTTCAAATAATGAACCTGTGTTACTGTCTTTTCTTGGTTTAAACCATTTTTTACAAACTGCTGCTGTGCACTGGTTACCTCTGTGTTTGTCACTAATCCCATGTTTGGCCTAGTGAGAGAAACAAGACTTGATTTTTCCTATTCTTTAACGTAATTTCTCATCGTTGTCTTCATCATCATCCAGCATTTAATGGGTAACATTGACTACTGTCATTCAATGTGAATTAACCTTTCCACCCCAAAAGAGTCTTGAAAAAAAATTTTGTTTTTCCATATTTTGTTAAAAAAGAAAAGCGTTTTAATTCTCGGAAGCTTTACCCTAAAAAAAAAAAAAACTAGAGAAAGATAAAAAGAAGGAGTAGAAATTGTGAGGCTTAGTCACTTTAAAAAAAAAATATGACCACTGAGCAGACAGGGTGATGATTTCTGTGTCATTGTGGTGTCAAGTCCCTAAAAGAATATTTGATTTTTGATACATTTCAGTCAAAATTTTGCACTAAAGTTATTTTCTCACATGTAGTGCAGTCATCACTAAATACAAATGGAGGAAAGAATTATCTGTTATCCTTCCCTGTGAAGATGAAAAAAAAATATGTTTTCGCTGAAATAACCAAGTGGAGCAAAGTGACATTATTATGATGTCACGATGACAGGACAACAACAACAAAATTTAATTTGTCACCCCCAAATAACATTTTTGTTGTGGTAAAAACAAGCACAGCCACCACCTCTATACACTCTGCATTTGCAGCCTGTACTAGAGCTGTTATATAGTGTAGCGTGCAGTTGAGAGATGACACAGCACACTTGCCAAGTATCTCGGGGATATGTTTATAAATGTAAGTCCTCCACACATACCTGCAGGGTTTTCTCAGATGATAAACCAGGACTGCCCACTCTCGTTGGTAAGGCACATGCTGATGGTGATTATTACCGGAGTAAAGGAAGGTCAACCCAGACAGGAGTACCCAATAAGTCAGGCACAAGTAACAAGTTAGCAACCACAATTTATCTGGCACAAGTTTCATGTCCTGTTGTAACCACCAGTACTACCTAAGAACTCTGTAATAAAATACAACACTCCAAGTATGATGTGGTTAGTGCAATCATATCTTTATCATGGACGAGCACACTGCGATGAAGATGAACTAGTGATCAATGCCTCACTGCCAAGTCTAAGAATGCCTGTGAAATACACTCACATCAGTAATACATTTGCCTGAGAGGCAAGGTATCAATAGTCTGCACACAAATCAGCCAGATCTGTAAAACAGATGTGCATACAACCATCAGGTTCTGGAACAAGACTAAAGTCCAGAAGTGAATGAACAACCAGAACTTTCCACTGAAGTTTACAGCTGGTGAACATGAAGAAGAAGAAGATAAATATTCAACAAGCCACTCATTCACTTGTCTCCTATCACTAAAACACTGACAGACATTAGTTCCAACAACTCAGTTGGTCACTCTTTGACAAATATGTAATTTGTAACAAGAAAGAAAAAAACATTTGAACAAAATGACAGATAAATACCTCAGTATCTGAAGGTCTTCAGAAGTATTGTCCATTTCGGAAGCTAAGATTCTGAACTTCAGCAATGCCCTGACAGTAGATCTTTCACAAGTCTCTTCTTCATTCCACTGTAGAATATTTTTTCAAAGTATGCAGACTGTAGTGTATAAATCATTATACGCATATGTATTAGTGCATTTCAAGTATATAAGCAAACTATCATACCAGCATAGTCACCCAGCCTACCCACTCATAAATGTATCAGTTTATCCATCTATCCATTTAGCTGCTGTCTAGTACTGGATGAATGATGGTCATTGTTTTAATTATTTCTGGTATTTTATAATTTTATTTTTATTTTTGCTGTTAAAATGAAAAATAGGATTATCATTGAAGGGTAAGGAAACACACCTGGAAGTGTTACAGCTGAAATTGAATTAGGAAATGCTGAAATAGATTGAACATCTGTCTGTTCATATGGGTAAAGATTCGATATCACAGCATCAGCACTTAGAACAAGGCAATGTTAGTTCCATGAGTTTCCATACTGATGGGATCTACAGTAATCTGGTGAACTACTTGTCTTGCCTTCCCTCCGAGCCTTGAGTGGCACACATAGCCTGCAGACGCTGTGCGGCTACAGGTTTTCAACATTTTTCCATTTTACTTCTTACCTCATCCCACAGGTGAGAGATCACCTCTGTCTTGTGCAGATGCAGTACACTCCCAAGTGAGGCCAGCCCAGTCAACATATCTGCCTGCTCATTTCCAAACACATCAACATAGCCTGGGCAAAATAACCACTGGACTCTCCCCACCTGCAACCCATTCCACATGAAGAAAGCCTTTCTGTTACTCGGACCCATGAGAGAAGCAAAGGCTAGGATTTTCCCTTCTTCTTCTAGTCTTCCTCCATTTACCTCAGTGAAATGTTGGGAGGTTAGAAGACATAATGATGAGCACCACTGTACAGAAAGTTCAATCTTCTACCAGTCGGCTGGACTTGTCTTCATTTTTAAGTTACACTTTTTATATTTAGCCATAATCTTCATAAAACTAAACAGATATCCTTCATGAGCAAAGTCTGCTTCACCAGCTGAACAAAATGTTAAATTCCCAGAGTACGATAACATGCTTCTTTTTCCCCCCTCTCTCATCCTGGATGCCTCGCAGTTTCAGGGCCGAAAGAGATCTATGGAATTAACCCTTCTCTGGTCCATTTGTGAGATTTCTTCCTTTCAATAAGTTACATCTAAACATCAAAATAAAACTATACTGATGTGAAAAGATGAAATTAAATTAAACATTACCATGTCTCACCATGGCCTTTACAAACTAAGTCCTTAAGCAGGTGGCAATGAACTGTCAAACATGGAGAGCTATGACCTCTGCCCTATGCGCCGCCCTAGGTCCAAGAGGAAAGACTAATTAACTAGCTAACTAATTATTGTCTTACCTGCATCACTGCAGCATGGATTATGTCCTCCAAGTAGCAACAGATCCCTTCAGTCAGCCACTCTTCTGTCCAGTCCTTAGGTCCAGTCAGAATCCCAAACCAGGTGTGGCATACCTCATGTGATAGTCTGTAGAGCATGCTGAGGTCAGGACACAGTAGTGATTGAGACAAGAACATCAGATGAGGGCTGAAAATGTAATTGATTTTTTACAAATCTACAATGTATAATTCCGGCGTGATGATGACCAAATCACACATCTTGTGTCGATTGGTCTATCAAAAAAAAGGACTAGCCCAATATGCCCTACATGCCTAAAGGCGAGGAAAAGGGACCTTTACTTGACTTACAATGTATAATTTTTCATTTGTATGACCATTCTCATGGTTTGTAAATAGTGGCAAGAGAATGAATCATAACTAATGAGAATAAAGACGGTGAATATCAGCATTTAGGTAGGAAACATCAAGGCTTGTACCAGTTGAAGTTCAGACCCTGATACTTAAAGGCAGAAGAAAGATAAGAGAAACAAGTTTGAGGCAGATAAGCAAAAGGTCAGGAATCAAATGGGAGGATAGCATCAAGAAATAGATCAACAGAAGTCTGAGAGTGTACAACCAGGCAAGAAACAGAAAGTATTGGAGATCCACTGCAGCCAACCTTCAATGTGGAGACAGCACTTGAGTAACTGACTGAAACATCACTGGGGACTTTACTTTTGACATTCACAGTGTAAGTTTCTTTGATTTCTTCTTAACTCTCTCACCCTGGTCATCTGCAGAGAACAAAGTGAGTCTTCTTCTTTTTCTCCCCTTCCTCTTTTACCGCTGTAGGTGTCGAGGGAGATATAAGGTTCTGTTTCTAGCTCTTCTGGCCGCCTCGACCATAGGCACATCGTGCTGTTGTAGAGTTTCTCTGATGTTATCCTTCCATCTTGTTCTTGGTCTACCTTGTGCTCTACGTCCTTCTTCTCTTTCCATGTATGCTTTGTATGGTATGGAACAAAGTGAGTAAACAATAAAAATGAATGCAGCATAGAATCACCTGGCTTACATCTCTTGGAGCCCGTAAACTAATTATAGCATGACACATAGACCCCTGTGACCTGGTTGGACAGTAACCACTATAGCCAATGGGAAAATATGATGTAGAAATTTCTATAAATAAAGCCAGTCTCTTAAATGATATTTCTAGTAAATTTAGTCATTTTCTGACATGCTGAACATCTGCGCAGATACATTGAATTATGTTGCAGAACCAACCCCAGCATCTTTTGGCTGTTTTTTTTATATTTTTTTATAGGCCAATGTTTACGTTCAGCAGTGTGCCATTGCCTCTGAATGGCCGGCTCTCAGTACCACTCTCGAAACCAATGCAAAACAATTTGTCCGCAGCTGGGATAGAACCCAGCACCCTGGCATTACGAAGCACATTTGCATGAGTCGGGGAAGCGGCTCTTAAGGGAAAATTGTACCAACTGGAAGTGTCAGTTCTGTGGTTTCGCAAGGTGAAAGGGTTAAAGAGACTTTATGTTTTTTTTAAATAACTATTACTATTTTAGAATATTTCATATAAACAAAAGTTACATATTGTCAGGATTGTGTTTGATCATATTCGCTGACTTACCTGGCCAAACCTAAACTGTCGAAACACTGAGGTACAAGAAGAATGTCCAAATGTTTCAAAGGAAATGGTCCAAGTACTGAACTGAGGGCCTCAAAGCACAGAGGTAAATACTTTCCTAGCTGTACAACCATTGCTTCATGAAGACACGCAGGTGAGAAAAGGCGGCAATGAGGCATTACAAATCTGAAAGGTAACAAGAGAAAAAATCATCAGTCTCATTATGATTATGTACTGAGCATTTTATTTCTATTGATATTTTTCCAAATGTACAAATACATAGACTGACATATGATAAGACCATGGGTGATGATAATCATACCTATCTGGATGTGGATTATCCACAAGGGATGGATTGTTGATCTCTGTGACTGACCAAGTGCCAATAGCTAATGCAAATGTGGATGCAGGTACCGGATAACTGCTTAGGAAGTGGAAGACCTTTTCACCATCTGAAAATATCATGGAAAACATGAACAAAAAATGTGATACAATAAAAATGTTATGAATACTCTATAGCTATAGGTAAGCTGAATTTCTGTGACCTATCTAAAAAAACAAAATGCAACATTTTTTCTTCTGTGATTAAAAGGATGGGAAATGAGATTACTTTTCTATTTAAAAGATCATGTATATATCATACAAAGGATGATGACAAATGACAAAGTTTACTGCCTCATCACACAACATAATGGCACCTATAAGCCTCTTTTCACAACCATGAAAAGACAAAAAATACTATGCTACAGACATGTAACAAGATCTACTTGCTTTTAAAACAAATGCTATATAGGTCTTTGAAAAGTGGAAGAGGAGAAGATGCAGCACAAGAAAGACCCAGATGAAGAATTTGGCTGAATGGACAGGCCTCAACATGCAAACATCAAGTCCAATGCATCAAACTGACAGAGGTGGGGAGAACTGCTCAGTCAGCAACCAGTGACCCAATAACATGCAGTCTTATGGAGAAAGATGATGATGATGAAAACAAATGTGATGATTAACATCTTATAATGTGCAGACAAAAACAAAGAGATGAGCTACCTTTTATGAATCTGAAACTATCTGAAAATATTAACAGTCTGAAACAACATTTGAAACTATATTTCATGAGTGTAATTTAAAAAAAAAAAAACTTTTGAAATCTTATCCAAGCTCTAATGATCACATAACTAAAGAGTTGAGCACATACACTTCACATACTTGCATTCAGACATATGTCTGGCACTGCTTCCCCTGTCATGACCACAGCCACTTCTTCTGTATGTGAATCTGTCAGCGTGACAGAACAATGCCAGGTTGACATGGCCTGGGGAAGATCCTGGCACGGAAACAGTGATCGGTTGTTCAGCAGGTGTCCTACCGTGAAGACACAGGGTCTGAAAACACAACATGTCCAACTGTTAATATTGAAAATCCATGAGAGAAATACTTAGCTTGCTCAGTCCTAGATCATATACACAAAGATGAGATGAGTTAAGTATTGACACTTTCAAAAGTTCTCCATTGCCATCTTCAGCTGCTAGAGAAGAATTCAAATTCTGAAGGTACCAGTAGCAGTCTTACTGTATCACCTTCTTGCCTTTGCTTTGGCTGTCGACCAAATTGCCTAGTCAGTCCCCACTGAACCCTTCTCTCCAAACCAAAATGATTCATGTTTCTGCATTGTTCCCTCCCTTCCAAAGGATACTGACCACCTCTAGCTTGTCATGCATCAATTCACCACCCAGTGGTGCAGTATCAGCCAATCTGTCTGCCTGTTCCTTTCCCAGGATCATAATCATTATCAGCAGGTGCCATGCAGCAAGTGTGAGCAATCAATCATGGTTCACCCACATGATCCTCGTCTTGGAAGAGGTCTGTATCCTTGTCTCCAGTTATGCCATGGGACATCGTGCAGCTGTTTTATCTCTTTGCTTTGCCCTTACATTTCCCATCAAGTTTATCAGTTGTCACTAAGTTTTCCAGTTTATTTATTTTCTACCCAAAATATCTTAACAGTCTTTACCTAATTTTTCTATTCAAGGCTTTCATTATGTAATATTTTTGAGTTTTTGGTCTACTGGTTTTACTTTTCATCTGGTTTGATATCTTTTCATATTTGTTTCTTGAAGGAATGCTTGTTTTTCTGTCTGTTCATGATATTCTTAAACCGCATCATAACAATGAGGTTTAGGCTCTAACTCTTTCAGGAACTTGTCTGTCTATGTTAATCAGGGAAGTGATCACCACAAGTAGAGGATGAATCAATGCTGTATAGATTAGGTTATAGATAATGATGAGTCATTGATGCCAACATGATTACATGACCTGAGAGTAAAGCCTAGTGAAACATGTCCATGCCATCTTCAAGATCAAGATAAAGGACATTATAATAAACTTCTGATAGAAAGTCATTAAAGGTATCTCAGAATGGCTGCTGCATCAAAGAACTCGACATGCATGGGAATGCCTAATGTCCAGTGACCTCAACTGAGTTAAGTCAAGAATTGAAATAACAGCACTAGGGGCATTCCCATGTGTGCTCTTTCCTCATCTTCAGCAGCCAGCGCAGAGTTCTATTACTGATAGTACCAGTCACAATCTGGTTATATGTCTGTCTTGCCTTTCCTCTGAGTGTAGTCAGCCGGCCCCTCTGGCTACACCCAGGTGCATCATTCTTTCTAGGCCATAATAATCTTGTTTCTCTACTACTAATTCAACAGTGATAATATAAGAGACTCAGCCAATTATGGAAATGAGGAAAGTGTAGACTATAAAGACGATTTTTTTTTAAAGAGATGGACATCAGCTGAAAACTCCAGCTGAAAGTTGTGACTGATTTGTTTAATTGTTCATCCACTTCTGAACTTTAGTTTTTTTTCAGAACTTCAGTTCTGTGTGCATATTTCTTTTACAGACCTGGTTTACTTGTGTGCAGACAATTGTTTTCTTGTCAATCAACCAGATGCACCCTGACTTTGAAGGACAACCACTATTTAGTCCCCTTTTATGTCCGGCTTATAGGGAAACAGTGGGTCTATTCTTGTTCCCCAAAAATGGGACCCAACAATTCTCATGGGGAATGTTCTTGATATTGATGACCTCTAATATAATTCAAGTTTACAACTGTGTAGAAATAGTGTACTATCTTTAAGTAAGTAGTAAGTAAAGGATCATTATAATGTTATTGGCTAACTGGGCATATGATGCTAGATCTATATGTTTATAGACCAATGGCACTCATCAAAGGATGTGGTGAACATCCTCTAGGTCACCTTTACTTCCTATGACAAGGCTATTTAACTGGTAACAGATGATGGAAGAAGCGAAACATAAATCAAAAAGAGAACAGGAATGGCTAAAACTGTCTTCAATAAGATGCACAAGTTGCTGACAGCTTAAGAGATAAACAAGACACTAAAAACAAGAATCATCAATGTTATGTATACTCAGTACTGCTATATGGTACAGAAACTTGGACAATGAATAAGCAACTGGAAAAATGAATTGAGTCTGGAGACGTGGGTATACGGAAGAATAGACCATATTCATGGAAACAAAAACAGTCCAATACACAGATTTCGGAAAGGCTACAAATAAAAAGAGAATTACCAAAAGAAATTAAACAGAGACAAATGAAATACTCTGGTTTCATTAAAGAACATAAAACGCTTTTAAAAACCATACTGGAGGGAAAGGTCGAAATCAAGAGAGGAAAACATCAAGAGACAGATGGGCAGCAGCCTGAGAGTTATCTGGTAATCTGCCTGAGAGTATGACAAGGGACAGAGCACGTTGGAGATCCACTACAGACAGCCTTCACTGTGGAGTCAGCACCTGATTGACTGAGACTAAGCTTGTCACTGGCAGAGGTCCAGCAAGTGTCCCATTGACCTTTGCCAATTGAACTTGGTTAATAATCCTTCTATGCTGGGGCTTTGGATCTCTGGCCCATGATGATCCTCACTGTTGACATTTTGTTTCCTAAGTAAACCTGGATGGACAGCCATGTCCTTGTTTGAAAACGGAGAACGTCACGGGCCAGATGCCTGAGTACCCTAGCATACCATAGCTACTGATCATCTGTTAACCTGCCAAAACAGAATATGTTGAACAGAAATAAAGTTCAGCCCCCAGAACAGTGTTGGTTGGAATAAATCCTGTTTCTTATAAGGTTTGAACCCACCACTGTCTTGGCAGTCAAGAATGCTAATCACTATACTGCAAAAGCAAGCAAAGGTAACGGACCCTTTTTCATGCTTACAGGCCTATTGAGCATTTAGTGCTTGACCTATATTTTATAGAGTCCTTGAGTTCCAGCATAGAAAGATCACAGAACTGGCAATGATTTGCGGGCCACTTAATAGGCCTCGCTGGCCAGATGTGGTCCGCAGGCCATCAGTTGAATAGCCCTGTCCAAGGCCATTACTCAGTACTTAGTTTAGACTGGGTTAATGTGGCAGCCAATTTCCTTTTATAAAAATCAGCTGTAATTAATTATGTATATTAAAATACAACCATTAACAAGTGAAGACGGTCACTGTACCTTCCACACTGATCAACTGTCCACAGTAATGAAGGTCCTTTGGCCTGAGTTCTGTAGCATATTTTAAGAACCGCTGTATCTCTGCCATCCATAATATAAGGCAAGGAAATCAAAACACTATGTTCAGTAACTGTGAACTCCAAAGAAACCACCTGCTGCGTATGAAGGCACATATAAATGTTATGGTAATAGTCCATATGTGTATGTGGAATCTGTAGTTTAGCACCTGACAATGATCCTTGTTCTGTGCTAATGAAAGATTCAGTATCTGGTAAAACTGGGTATAAAACACACGATGAAATATCCAGAGCAAAACAGTCCAGGCACACAGATGTTTTTGATTCTTTGACATTGCAAATATTCTTGTAAAGTTCTTGTTTTTGAAGACATTCTAGCTGTGTTGAGTTTTCTGTATTACTTATAACATGTGTTCTGGCCAGTACTGAATCAGTATTACTGGACATCTTGCAAAATAATGTCAGCTCACAATCAAATTCTTTTTTACTGATAGAACATGCCATGTCGAGGATAAAATGCTGAACTTTTACTTTGTGAAAATTTGAAGATAGCGGCAAATCACTGTTGTGCTCCATATCTTTTATAATTGTGTTTTTATTGTCCATTTTTACTGCAGAAATTAAGAAGAAATGTTGAAAGTAAGGAGTTGAAAGTAAGGAGTTGAAAGTAAGGAGTTGAAAGTAAGGAGTTGAAAGTAAGGAGTTGATAACAGAGATGGTCAATCAATGAAATGTGTCTGCAATGAATCTCTAAGAGTTAACGCACTCAGTATCCCAAGCTCAGTAGCTGTAACTCTCTGACTGTTCTTTATTAGTCTCTTCATGTTATCTTCCCATTTGTATCAATGTTTACCTTTGGTTCGACTACTCTCAACGTCCCCCTTAATTAACATGGTTAAACATGCATTTTTTATTTTTTTCTTACTCGAGCTTCACATCACTGATCATTAAGTATTTCCATCTTAATTTATAATTGTAATGTAAAATATTAATTTTCGGCTCTCCTAATTTTCTAATAAACTACTAACTACTAACTACTACTAATACTACGGGTAACCTTATTTTCTAAAAGAAATGATTCGATATTATTATCTTTCTGTTGTTAATATTCTCGTCTGCTCTGTCTACAATGCGGCATAATCCAGACAAATGTATTTACGATCCATATTTGAATAATTCATTCATCCATTGTAAACATATAGCGATGTACAACAGTGCTGACTTTTTTGTTTGTGGTTGTTTTAATATTTGATTCGATAAATATTGATTCATATTTTATAAGTGTATGTTATAGTACTTAAAATAAACTATACTACGGTGATTGTGTCAAGAACAGTTTTAAGTTTGAAATTAAATATATATTATATATAAAGTTTTTAAAATGTTACACAATTATATCCTGATCAACATATTTTAATTGTGTAAATAAATATTTTAATTATCATTGGCCTGTTTATCTAGTTATACTTTTTATTATACTCGAAAAGCGTCCATAGTTACTACTGATGCACTTCCTTTTTGAGGAAACAAAGTTGAGGTAGAAGCGCGTAGTGTCAACATTCACTTCATTGATGAGTAAGCGAAACCATCCTGGATCTTGTAAAAAACGTCTACCAACCCAGAAGTCAAATTCTATCATTCAGCCGCCCGTTATGGCAGAATCAGGAGGCGACATTTTACTGAAAGGCGATATCATTGATCATGCAGAAATGATGAGGAAGTTAATTAACAACCCAGAATACAGGTCGCAGCTTTAATTTTTTTTTTCAACTTACTTTTATTAATATTTTTACCAATGCTGCACTTCTGTCTCTGCAATCTATCTACATTTGTTATCTGAAACCCATTTGGGTCAAGCACAGAAATTGAAGTACTCTGGAAGTACTTACTCTCCAAGGCAGCAGAACCGGTCTTGCATTGGATACCAGCCCACTGTGGTATTCAAGGTAATGAGAGAGCAGGTGAGTTGGTAAAAGCTGGGAGAAATCTTCCACAACCTCATCCACCACACAGCTACAAGGAAACAAAAAACAGCTAAAGCAGTCTTTCAAGTGGGAGTGGAGAAGGCAAAATGGAGATTACAGACCAGAGAGTGATAGCATAAACAAACTCAACAGGAAAGAACAAACATCAATTTTTAGACTTCGGACTGGACACTGTGGACTTTGATCACACCTGTACAGGATAGGCATAAAAGAATCTGCTACCTGTGATTTTGGAGCAGAAAGACAGACCCCTGGGCACATACAGCCCTTACCTCTCCTAGCAAAGACTGTGGATCTGGCCCAGGGGATCCACATTTCGAGAGAAGCTATGGGGGACCGGTGGCGACCTTGAACGCACAATTCTATTTTTGACCCAGACGGGACTCAATGTTTAGCATGACTGATGTCGAACGCAGAAGAAGAAGAAGAAGAAGAAGAAGAAGAAGAAGAAGAAGATCTCAGATGGATAGATAACAGAAGATAACGTGTGACTTCTCTGTATCATCTTTTTTCTTCTTAAAGTGAATACCGTTTGGCGTTGGTAGTCTTGTCATGTCTGTCCACAATCTTCTAACTCGTGTACTTTCAGTCAGTTCTGACATAGGTGATCTTCAGTGCCATGATGTTAGGCAGCCAACAACTTCTCTCTCAGTCTCCCACTGCCTCTCTTTCCCTCCAATTATTTGACTGTCACGATGTAGTCCAGTTTTCTCCTTATGATATGATTAAAGAATGTCTCCTTCTCATGTAGACAGTGAGTTCTCTTATGGAATCAGAACACTTTTCAAGGGAAAATACAAGGAACTGTGGAGAGAACAAACTAATAGTAAACATCCACAAGACCCCATCAGCAAACAGAAAGCAACATACAAACATTTTCTGTCTACAAACAGGACACTGCAAGCTCGAATACCACATGCATAAAATAAAGACTTACAGTCCTCACACTGTGCCTGTCAAACAGGACCACAAACACCCCAGCATATTCTGCAGACCTACCCACTCTACCTACAACTTCGAAAAGAAACATGGCCTCAATGCGAGTTTGTAGAGGCAACCCACCTGATGATCTGATCTGAGAATCTGAAACCGAGAGCAAAGAAGAAGAAGAATAGTTTCTCTCAAGACATCATCATTACTCTTTTTGTCTGTCCAGCGTATTCTCAACATTCTCAGTATCATGGAGGTAAAATAAATAACAGAATATGTCAAGCTCACAAGCACAGTCTGCATTTTATAGGATGTGGAATGCAGTAAATCCCTGTCACTCGAAATTAGAAAAAAGTATTTTCACTGAAACAATTTTCATTTGGAATTGTGAATCCTGAACAACTGGTTAAACTGCATTCTGCCCCATTAGACTTCTGCTTACAGAGACCTTTTGGCCTGATATGAGAACAGTGACATAAATTCTTTATCACAAATAAATAGTTTATGAAGCAGCTTTGTGCTTTTAAGTGTCAAATGTAATAGTTAAATAAATGATGCATATTTCTTCATGCTAATTAATTATTTTTGATCTCGTTGTTCACAGTGATCTTAAATTCTACATTGGACCAAACCGAAAAATAATTTATGCCCATCGCTGTATTATGTCAGCCAGATGTGCTGTTTTTAAAGCTATGCTTGCAGAGAAAAATAACTCTGATGAAAAAGATGTTCCTTATGTTCTGCCTGACGTGTCTCCATCCATTTTTCTTGCCATGCTTGAGTTCATCTATACAAACTGTGTCACACTTTCTCCAAACACAGTAAGTTGGTTTTGGATTTCTATTAATTCCCCCTGGTCTCTGGGTAGTGAGATCGGACCCCCGCGTGCATTGTTGTGCACGTAGAAAATCCCTTGGCAGTTAGAAATCAACTTGCCCGGTCAAAATTTGGAGTTAAAAATCTATCCGAAGTATTTCAAGATCCCTGCCGGGGCTACAGAGCCTGTGCACTGTGCTGAGTTTCTTTGGACTTGAGTTAGAAGTAGAACGGAGCACTTATGGGTTACTACCCGTGTGCCATGATGTTGACCTGTTGTTCAAAACCTCAAACCGCAATAGTGGCACAAAACAGAATATGGACAAAAGAAAGAAAGGTCCACCCCAGAGCAGTATTGGCTGGAATAACTCCCTCTTCTTATGAGGTTTGAACCCACCACTGTTTTGGCAGTCAACCATGCTGATCACTATACCACAAAAGTAAGCAAAGGTGATGGACCTTTTTTCATGCCTTTAGACCTTTTGGACATGTAGCACTAGACCTGTATTTCAGTGAGTGATGTGGTCAACATCACGCTGGTTGCCTTTACTTCCCAGGACTCTGCCTGGTTCCCATTTAAGGCTTGGTCGACCTGGGAGTCAAGGTCATTTTTGAAAAAATCCATGACCTTCCTATCCGCAGGCGAGAGTGTAGCCACTACGCCACAGTGGCTCCTACTATACCACAGTTTTCCTTAGTAATAAAACTGGTATAAACATTGACTCTTTTTAAATGATTTGGAATTTGGAATTGGTTTCCTTAACAGGAGTCTACTCCAGAGCTGATCGTATGTTCTTGTGGGAGCCACAAGAGGTGAAGATGATAATCATCATGGTTTCCTTTGAAGTCGGAGTGCATCTGCCTGAGAGACAAGGAACCAACAGTCTGCATTCAAGTGAATCAGATCTGTAAAATTGATACACAGGCAACACTCAGGTTCTAGAGCAGGACTGCAGTTCAGAAGTGGGTGAACAACCAAAACTTTCTGCCAGAGTGTACAGCTGGTGAACAGGAAGAAGAAGAAGATAATCACGATGATAACATAAAAGATAAGAAGCGGGAAGGTGTTAGTTAGTTAGTTAGTTGGGTTATCCACATTGCACTCCGGACATGTCCATAGGTGCTCAGATCCTCCCCTCAGAATGAACCCCAACGTCCGATGGCTAATAGTACCAGTACTATGTTGATTAACAAGTCTTCTGGCGTGTCTGGTGTGCGTCTCGTTTTTTGCTGTGCCGATCTTAATTCCCAAGTCTGCCATTCTGGCGAGTGATGTGGATTCACTGCCACCAAAGTCCTCTATCCTTCCCATTTCTCTGAGGGCATTGATAATATCAGCATGATCCATAGGCTGACCGTCGGTAGTGATAGCAGATCCAGCCAACCTGTCAGCTCTTTCATTTCCATCGACGCCTGCGTGTCCCGGAACAAAAATAAAGGTGACTCCACGCATAGTGGACTTCTGTAATGATTTAAGCCATTGTCTTCGCACTGAACCTGCCTGAACCCTCCGGATCATACTCATTGAATCACTGAGTATACACACGCGGGTGTATTTTTGTGTTTCAAGCCAGGCAAGCGCTTGCGTCACTGCCATCACCTCCATCGTCATGCTGCTGGTTGTCATGGAGAAGGCACCGTTGGCTTCTTTGACTGTTCTGCCTGCTGAGCGTGCTGTAAATGCCCATGCGCTTCTTCTTTGGCGTATAACGGATCCGTCTGTATAGATTATTGCATCTGCTTCGTCTGAATTTTCACCGATGAGAGCGTTGACCTCTGCATTAACAGCAACAGGATTCTCTTCTCTACATCGCCTGTTGAGTGTGACAATACAGGAAAATGTACAAATAAACGCCTGAGGCACAGGTATCCATTCTGCACCAGGTATGATGTCGGTTAGGCTGCATATTTGCCTAATAACATCTTCTGGGAAGGTGTTACTGAAAGCTAATGTATTATCTCATTCTGTAATAAACTTAATATAAAGGAGTGTATAGAATTGTATGTATTCATCCACAGGCAACAGATCTTTTAGCCACTGCATTAGAATATGGGCTTGATGGTCTGAGAGATGTAAGTAATGTAGAATATATCCTGTGACTTCAGTATATTTGTAAGAGATTTCTTCATTACTACACTCAACACAAATATATTGCGTCTGCTTGAAAGCTATCAGATGTTCTATTTCTGCCTGTCTCAGCCTTTTTTTTTTTTTTTCAAAGTCAACGAGTTTCTTGACTTGGCTGTAATTGGATTTTTCGTGAACAGTCAATGACTGGCCAAATGTAATCATTAACGATTTTTCTTTTTTTTTTCTTTTAAATCTGGAAGATTGTCTTGACAAATGTATGGTATTCACATCAGCATATAACCAGAAAGAATGTAGTTCATGTAACATTGAATGTACGAGTTTTAGAAGGCAAAATTCTAAAGACTGACACGGAAATTGGCAAGAATTCTTTATATGGTAAATCATTCATTGTATAGTATATATAAAGTTTGTGCTTTGCAAATCTTGTATTTATCTGGTATAAATTTCATTAAATTTTAATTTATGTCTGTTTCTACTGCTTTTCATTTTCTAATGGAGCCTAGTTCCTTAACCAACTTATACCAAGTCCTTCACAGAATTGGGCAGCGAGTTCTCAGCCACTCTCACACTAACTCATCTTAGTCACCTCTGATGGTAATCATGGCTCATTACTGTCGCCCAACTTCTGAGTTGGATGCATGGTGTGACACTGTGAGCTGCGGATTGCATTTGGAATATTTTTTCGACTGTGACCAACGTGTTGGTGTGAATTGTAGATTCAGAAAATGGCGCGATGCCTGTCGTGCAGTGTTGTGGTGCCCGTATGTGATTAAAATTGATCGCGTGGGCAACTGCTGATCTGTTGGCCACTTCTGCTACCATCAATGATGAACTGCAATTCTAATACTGTGATAAACATTCTGTGTGCTTTTCGTTGGCACAGGAGCGGAGCAAAGATGGGGTGACCCGTTTGCTTTGAAGCTGAAACTAAGACTACCAGACTACCTGGGTTGTAACTATTTTGTTTACTTCTGTTATGGCCATGGAAAGACTCAGGCATAATCAAAAATGTAATCAAAGATGAGTGAAAAGTAAAGAAAAGGTCCCTTTTCTAAGCCTTTAGGCGTATAGGGCATATAGGGCTAGACCTATTTTTTTATAGACCAATCAGCACAAGATGGGTGATGTGGTCAGCATAATGCCGGCTGTCTTGACTTTCCAGGACTGCACCCGGTCCCACTCAAGGCTGGGTCGACCTGGGAATCAAGGTCATTTTTGACAAAAGTCCGGCTCCGCCAGGGAGCGATCCCACGACCTTGAAATCCGCACGCGGGCGTCTAGCCGCTATGCCACAGCCACTACCCTTTAAAGATAGTAATAATTATTTCAAATGATAATTGCATTTAATGATTTTCAACAGCTTTGTGTTGATTACCTGGTGACAAACTTGTCCGTTAGCAATGCCTGTGATGTGATGCAGTCAGCTGTGACCTACAACCAGAATGACCTCAAGGAGAAGGCCATTGTGTTTATTGAGGACAACACAGCAGTAAGTGGACAATAGCCTTGAACTGCTTATAGATTATTATGGATTCTTGTGTTATTGCATTAGTAAAAATCATCCACGAGGAATGACAATGACCACTGCCATCTGCTGGGGGCTGGAATGCACACTGTTCTTTCACAAGATGCTTAACGGTGAAATTGAAAGTTGGTGAGGATGTATAAGCAAAAGTAAGCTGTCATTTATTCTAGGAAAAAGAAATACAATCTGAAAGCTTAGCCTTGGTTGACAGCTGGTCTAAGATGGAAGCTGCGACTAACAGACAGTACCTGCTCTTCTGATCCGGCAGCTTCTGCAGCATAATATGCTCCAAACTTATTGGTGCCAGGATATGTTGGAGTGTTAAGAAGTAAACACACAGACAGACTTGCTGGTTCTGCACCAGTGGCTGGTGACTTTATGTGTGACAGGCTTGATGTGGTTAAGGCCCTTTGGGAGCAAGTGAACAATACAGAGCCACGAATAAATAATTTTAGTCTATAATAATTATAGAAAGAATGGTACAGCTGGGAGTGACCTGGGGATCTGGTCGACACTGGACACTCAGAGGATAACCAAGATGGACATATAGTCAAACTACTACTGGCACCATCAGAATTGAAACTATTTGCTGGCTGCTGAAAATGAGGGCGGAGTGCTTGTGGAAATGTCCTGAGTGCCATAAGGTCAGTTGTTAGCTCAACACGACACTCAGCCAGACCATTCAGTTTAGAAACTAACTATTTTCACTTATGTTTAATGATTGCTTGTTGCAGGAAATTGTCAAATCAAAGAGTTTTCAGGAAATAAATGAAGATGCATTAGTGGCCATTTTACAGTCTAGCAGACTGACCATTGATGAGATGGATTTGTACAAGGCAGTGAAGGACTGGTCTTCAGTTAATTCTGTAAGTTATGTGCTGTTTTATTGTTGCTGCTGCTGTTTTTTGGGTGTCTTTTGTGTTGTGTAAACTAAACAGCAGTTGAAGTATACAGTTCATCATTCATTGAATGCCAATTGTTCATCATTATCATCATTGTCCCATAACACTTTGTGTCATTGGGTCACCAGTTACAGTTGACTGATCAGCTCCCTCTACATATGACAGTCAGATATGATGGACTTCATGGTGGCATACTTAAGGCAAGTACAGTCGGTCAAGTTCTGTATCCAGGTCTTTCTTGGTCTGCCTCTTCTCCTGTTCCTCTATACCGATCCATGTGGTATTGTTTCCAAGAGGCTGTTAGATCTTGTTACATGTTTGTACCACTGCATTTTCCGTCTTTTCACTGAGTTAAATTTGTATATAACGATAACAACAGCTCAATATACCCAATAAATGAAAGAATAAATTAATCAAGAATTAATATCACTGCGCTTGGGGCATTACCACATGAGGTCTGGACCTCTTCCTCATTAGCCATTTAGGAGTTCTTATACTGATGTTGCCAGCTACAACCTGACTAAACATCTGCCTGTCCTTTTCCCTGCTGGTTGAGAACCATTCAGGCCACCTGCTCACTTTCAAGGTATGGGTACTGTGTTCCGCTGCACTGCTCACTTAGTTCCAGAGAGCCTCACAATGTCCACTTTATTGTAAAGATCTAGCTACTAAACCACAAGCCAAAGAAAAGACCCTTTTAATTGTATATTTATGTTTGAATTATCATGTATAGTCACTCTCTCTGTCTCTGTGTGTGTGTGTACATATATAGGTGTGTGTGTGCCTGTGGGTGTAAATGTGTGTATATGTATGTGTGTGTTCATTTTTGCATGTTGTTTGTGTTTGTCTTTGTGTGTGCATGTGAGTGCTGCCAATTTCCTTCAACATAGTATATTTGCGCCTGCAGTGCACTTGTTGTGAACACTCCTGCACACCTGCAGTGCACTTGTTGTGAACACTCCTGCATGCCTGCAGTGCACTTGTTGTGAACACTCCTGTGTGCCTGCAGTGCACTTGTTGTGAACACTCCTGCATGCCTGCAGTGGCCTTGTTGTGAACACTCCTGTGTGCCTGCAGTGCACTTGTTGTGAACACTCCTGCGCGCCTGCAGTGCACTTGTTGTGAACACTCCTGCATCAGCCAAAACCAAAGCTGTACCCTGTAGGGGTTCTAGGACCATATTTTTATGGTTATAAAACAATTGACACATTCCCACAGCAACAAACATACTCTAAAAGGCGACTAATTTAGGGTTTGCAGAGATCATTTGTATTCGACCAAAAGGCACAGTTATTCCAGGCTAGCTGTTAACGCTAGTACAGTGTGCTAACCAACCTTTCAACTTTGTTGGTCCCAAGCAGTGCATTGTGTCTGATAAACTTTTTCTCATGAATCCCAGACATCATGTAATGTGTTCTTCTACTTTTTTGTATTTGATCCTAGAATACTAAAGAAATTTGGCATACCCAGTTGCCTCTTTGAAAGTTTTGTACTTAACATTTTTCATAGTGAAATTTTTCTTAAGAAACTTCTATAACGGGTTCTTAGACTGAAAGAGTTAAGGGCAAACAAAGAAAAAATTGAAGAAGAAGAAGGAAACCAAAGCTATTATCTTTTATCTTCTATTCCATTACAGGTTGTTAATCGAAAGAAGATTCACGAGATGGCCAGAGAGGCTGTCAAACATTTACGTCTGTCACTGTTGTCTCCAAATGAGCTCACAGCATTGGAGGAAGAAAATAAGAGTGCTCATTTCATTCCAGTAAGTTATTGTCTTATCATTCTTCTTCTTGTACATTCGCTCTTAAAAGGGTTGTGTTATGGTTTACAACTAGGCTACAATATCTGTAACTTGTTAGCTCTATTGAGTTTTCTAGTCACAATTTGTGCTGTATTTAGTACTACTGTGCAAGATGTAAAACATTTGTGATTCAAACCCCTTCGGTCTGCTTCCTGAAGGGTTTATTTTACATTAGAGAAGCATTCTCTTGTGAATCGCATAATGTGATTTATGCTATCATCTGCAAATGGACATGTTTTACATCTTGTGTGGGAGCATTTGGAGGTACAAAAAGGAATTGCTGTCTGGATCGGAGACATTGTGCTTCTGACAAGTATGTTCTTAGGATTACGGTCTCACCTGTAGATCACTCTAGGGTTGTCACTAAATATCTTACAGGTGTCAGGATCAGAGCGAAGAATATTAAGGTTACGATGGAAGATTTTAGACACAGCCAAATTATTATTATGTTAAGATTAGTTTAGGTCTATCAGGGGCAGGTTTAGGTTTAGTGGGCATGGCCTCTCTCTGAGTGATAGACTGTGTACTTTTTTAAGAGCCTCCATGAGAATGTGTTCGGGGTAAAAGCGGGCATGGAAAAAATCCAGAAGCTCTCGTGCCTTACTCAAGAAATCAGAGTCATTAGAACACAACGTACGTAGTTGAAGCAGTTGAGAGAATGGTATAGAATTTTTGCAAGAGAATGGCTGAGAGGCTGTATAGAGAAGATAGCAATGAGAATCAGTATGTTTATAATAGGCACAGGTGGTTAAGAAAGGAAGGTTGATGCTAACTTTGATGTTTAAGAAATTCACGGAAGTTGTGGAAATCAGAGAGTTGGTATTACTGAAATGCCAAGAGATGAACTCGACCAATTTATTTTATCAGCACCTTTAATCCACTATTCAATTCACCTCCATGATTTCCTTGCGCTCTGAAGGTCATGGGTTAGGTTCACATACTGCATTTTTTGGGTTTGTGGGTGATATCGCAAAGGATTGTGGCTGGAGCTACAAGGTTTTGTATAATATACAAAGTAGACGGCTAGCCAATATGCAGAAAGAGACTGAGCCAGATGAGTTAACACCCAGTGCAATGGGGTCGATCCTCAACTCTACGTTGGTTAAAACCTTTTGCCTAATTACTGAATGGAACACACTTCCTATAATGTCTAAGGCTGGAACTGTAATCAGTTATCCACACACTCTTCACTAATAATTCTAGTGCAAACAACAAAGATATAATGCTGAGTGTGTATTTTTTCTATCTTTAGGTGGAATCATTTGCCTATGCTTGGAAGATGCATGCTCTCAAATGTGGTGACAGCGACAATGTTTTGTCCAGACTACGTCGAGGGACGGTCTCAAGGGACCATCATAAATATCTCTCAATGAAGAATACAGAATGAACAAAGATTCTTCTTCTTCTTCTTCTGTCTCACTGATACCAGGTTCTAGTCCAGTGTCATGTTTTTCTGTATTTGTTTTGCTATTCTCAGGTGGCTTGAGGGATGGATTTGTTCATCTTTTTGCAGATTTCAGCTACACCATTTATCCATATCTTTCTTGGTCTTCTTCTCACCTTCCTTCCAGATCCTTCTACCGTAAAAAGTCCTACATTTGGTCTGGTCTGGCTAAACCATTTAATATTTTGTTTGTCAGCATAATCCAGACATGGTCTTTTTTCCAACTTTCTCTCTAATACTGGTTGGTATTCGTAACCCTGTCTAATCTTGTGTCTTTAAACAGACCACTAGTGAGGTGCCTTTTAGTTCATTTTACCTTTTTGACTTTTATGTTTAGGTTGATTGTTTGACTATGTAATTATGGAGTGCCACAATTGCATTATGGCTAAATGTTTGCCGGCAATCCTGAAGGTGTAGGGTTCAAATCTGCATCGAGGATGTTTTTTACATTGACCTTGGCTCCCAAGTTGACTGAGCCAAAATGCCTGATGCAGTAAAGGTGTGAGAATGTTCCTGTATATTTAAACTTTTATGTTATTGGGAATTTCAGCCATAAGCACGGTTTTGTGTGTGTGTGTGTGTGTGTGTGTTAGTGTGTGTGTGAAATGCAGCACCTGCAATTTATTAGGCATTGTTTTTTATGTTGCTTATTTATCAGTTCTCGTTATGCCAAGTGGCACATGAGGCCTCAGAGAGGACTTTCCATGCTTTCCTGTCCTGTGCAATCTTCAGTGAAGTTTTCCATGTCAAAGATGCCGCACTTAGGTCACTTTCCATGGTTCATCTCCATGTTGTTTTTAGTGCCCCTGTTTTCTCTTTCCCTCTGGTGTCCATGTGAGAGCTGTTTTGGTGGGTATATCAGGATTCATTCTCATAACGTGGCCAAGCCATTTCCATCTTCTCTTGGTTATCATACTGTCTATAGTTTCTTGGTTTGTGACTTAAAGTAGTTTAGTGTTTGAGATTGTATCTGGCCAGAAAATTTAGATAATTCTACGTAGACATGTGTGGTGGAAGGTGGACAGCTTGTGTGCATCCTTTTTGGTCATTCTCCAGCATTCCGCTCCATAAAGATGAACTGTTGGTCATTATCGGCATCTGTTTTTACACTTCAAGGTGATTAACAGTACCTTTGATTCTAGAACTAAAAAAAAACCTGGTGATAATTGTGTTATAGTTAGGAAATTAGATGGGTTCTTGGTTGTCAAATTTGTTAAATTTTTTTGTTAAAATAAATATTGTGGGGAGTTTTTGTATGTGTTTGTGTTCATGCATATTCTTGTTTGTTTTGTTTATTTGTTTTAAAGGTGTATGTGTGAGGAGAGTACTGTATTCATCTAAGGAGTTTAGAAAGAGACAATGTAGTGGTTTTAGTAATTTTCAAAAGATTTTTTAAAAGCTCCTCTTCATCAAGGAGCTGTGGCCCACGAAACTGCTGGAACTGCAGCAGCACTTCAGTCAAAAAACATGCCAGCAAAGACACTGAAGCAAATCACCAGAGAGATGCGGCTTCAATTCCCAGTCCACACTGCTCAAGAAATTTCAGTGCTAGAATTGGCCTTATCAGCCATCTGCGCACTCACAAAACCTAATCCAGTCACCATTAGATGAAAGGACTGGTCATCATCACCTGTGATGGACGAACATGAACAAAAGATGTAATTTTAGATTCAGTGATCAAGTATTTCAGGACTGGTTTTGTTTTACAACCTGTGCTCCAGAGTCGAACCAGCCTAATATGGGTACCAGGAAGTGCTCAGAATAGTACAAGCAATTAGCATTATATTCACCACATCTTAGATAAAGTTTAAATGATGTTTCCAGGGGCCATATATAGGCATGGGCAGCTGCACAAGGCAGCCATATTGTCGGAGGTGACACAATATCACTAGTAGCAAATTGACTGACTAAACTGAAAAATAATGTGATATAGTTTTATACAGGCTTTTAAACTTTGGTGACCATTTTGCTTGTGTTGTCCTTATTTTTTCATCTTTAGAATAATTTACACATTTTTAATCTGCCTATTTGTTTTTCTGTTGTGTATTCAGTTAAGTTTAAATACTTCAGAACAATTTAATTTTGAAGTAAATGAATCCATAACGTATTGTTGGGTAATAATTTGAACAAAGAAGATACAACCAATAGATTGCCCATACTTGCTTAATGTACATTTCTGAAACAATATTTGTTGTAATGTTTGCTGTTATTTGCATTTAAATGTCTTCATCTATAGACAACCATCAGTTAATATATGATAATAACAATTTAAGACCTACAATTATTGTTTTTTTTTAGAAAGAATCAGTTCACTCATTCCATCCAGGAAGTTTTAACTGACACTCAGAGGAGTGCTAGGGGTGGAAACAGTACAAATAACAAAACTACACGTGTTACTCTGACAGAGGTCAAATGTGAATGCCATGGGTATCATGCACGCCGCCACAACAAGGACCTGGGAACCCAAAAAGGGGCGTGGGGAGTCCCCTATAATTTTCTTTGAATGGAGGGGAGAACTGAAGGTCTTTAACCTTGTTTAATCATATTTATTATTATTTTTGTATGCTGAACAGTAAATAAATATAATAATTTACTGTTTTGGCTAAAGCCTTGTTCTTTTTCTTTTTGTGACCGCTTTCTGATTTACAGACAAAGTGGGATTTTTTTTTTTTTTTTTTTACGTATCCAGAAACCATGAGTTGTAAACCCTTTGGCTCGGTACTATGGATATCGCAACCCTTCGGCATTGATTCCATTATAGGTACCGTTAATCTGGGAGAAATGTGGCTTTTCTGCCTACCCCCGGGAGTGAACCCGGACCACAAGGAGTTTGTCACCCGGCCGCCGCGAAAGTCAGGTTTAACCAACTTCGCTAGAGAGCCGGGCGACAAAGTGGGATAAACATGACTGCTTTTTCATTCCCTTTTAGTTCCATACAACTTTGAGTGCAGTGTTGACTCAGTGGGCCAGTATTCAATTCTTGTTTAATTGTGCAGTAATAATAATAATTAGTATTATTATTTTGTGCTAAACAGCAAGTAAATATAATAATATATTTGAAATGTATTAACATGGCTGGGGGGGGGGGGGGGGGGGGGGGGGGGGGTGTCTCAAAGCACCCAGTTCTAGGCTTTGGTGTTTTGCATTTTTGCCAACCAATCAGAAACCATAAATTAGTCACTTTTTATGACTGGCTGGTTAAGGGGGCAGGGGTCCAAGAATCTATTCGTGGAAAATATGTACACAAAATACATAGCCAGATTTCTTTAGTGTGTCTGACTGAACATAAGAAGCACTAATGACGCATGTCACATTGATTGGGATACAGGAAGAAAAGACATCCTCAAGACAGTAGTACCAGTTACCACACAAGGCGCTACTCCTGTGAAGACGGAAATGAGAGGAGCAAGAGGTGATCCAAGAAGAACATTGACTGATGATATTATAGACATTGTCCAGCCACCCAAGTTAAAATAGCTAGTCAGTCAATCAAACCTAATGCTGTCTCCTTGATAAAGCTTAACTGAAATCCTGTACTAGGAACTAGGACAAAAACTAGGTACAAAAAAATCAAGGATCAACATGCCCTTTTGCATGGCTCCTTGTTGGTCCAAATTATCAAATCCAGCATGTATGTCTCACGTATATGTTTGTTTTAGATCTGCTAGGTTACATTCCAACCCAGTGTTACATTCCCAGCTCAGTGTTACATTCCAACAAGCATGTGCAAGTAGGTGTACCAACTCAAATGAAGGACAGAAAACTGGAAATTAAATTCACGAGCATAGTACCATATAAGACAGCGGTTCTCAACCTTTAGGTCAGGACCCTTTTAGATGTTTAACGACTCTTTCACAGCTGTCACCTTATACCATCAAGAAACATATTCACTGAAGTTATGAAGTAGCAACAAAAAAATAATTTTATGTTTGGGGTCACCACAACATAAAGAACTGTATTATAGGGTCGCTGCATTAGTAAGGTAGAGAACCACGATCCAGGACGACTAGGTGCATGCATTACCCTGTTGTACCATTGTGTGTCTCATAGGGCTCGCAGTCTTTTCCTTCATTCCATTCTATCCTGTGCAGACATTAAATATCATGGATGGAATCCAGTCCAGCAGCTTTGGCCTCTTTCACCAATGTTTGTCTTAGCGTTTCTTATGTGTGTCCTTGCCTCCTTAATTCCTTTATTTCCCATTTTAATGCCTGTTTGGTAATTCTCTGCTGGTTTCTTCTCAGGATGTGTCCACTGTAACGCCATCTTCACTACTTTATAACTGTTGATACTAATGGTTGCCTAGACATTTCTCTGATTTCTTCACTCCTTTTTAATTCATCTGACATCATTTTATTTTCATCGTTATTCTCAGACATTTGTTTTGGAATGCATTTAACTTTTGTTCCATATCTTTAACAGTTCTCCAACTTTCACATGCAAAATGTTAAAAACGAAATAACTTTAGATTTGAAAATACGTAACTTGGTTTTAAAACAATACAGTTTAGAGTTCCAAATTTTTTTCAAGCTATTAAAAGCTGGTGATGCCTTGCCAATTTGTGTCAAATCTTTCTTTAAATTGTCCATCACTTACAAAACTACTACCTAAATAAGTACATTGATTTATTATTTTTATAACTGTTGTCTCTACTGTTACGTCTGCTTGATCTGTTGTTGGTGTCTTTAATAAATTTGCCTTTTCATAACTTATTTGTAGTCCAACCCTTGTTGATATATTTGCTAAATCATTAGTTGTCCTGTGCATGTTATTGCTGTTGTTTACTTACCAGAACAACATCATCAGCAAAATCAAGATCTACCAACTGTGTGTTCTCCAACTAGTCAATGCCAGAGTTTCCAACATAACAACAATTATTTGTGGTGGGGGGTGGACCTCAATGGACTCTGGCACCTGTATACTCTCTCTCTCTCTCTCTCTCTCTCTCTCTCTCTCTCTCTCTCTCTCTCTCTCTCTCTCTCTCTCTCTCTCTCTCTCTCTCTCTCTCTCTCTCTCTCTCTCTCTCTCGATCATTGTATTAACAATTTCAGCACAATCATAGACCAGCCACCTGTAACATTGGCTGAAGAAGGGTATTGTCCCTCTTATACTTAAAAGTCTTACGCTTTCTCTTAGCCCTAATTTTGCTAGCTTTAAAAATCAGGACCTGGCATGGCATATAGTCACTTCCATGATCTCCTAGGGGGACTCCATTTGCTGCATGCAGAGTGGCAAGCATTGCTTCAGAGGTATTAGGTAATTAGCATCCCTTGGATATTTTATCCAGGTTAACTCTTTGAGTCCCAAGGAACGCATCATACGTTCATAGATTCCTACCTAGAGGCCCAATGAACGCATGATGCGCCGATTTAACGTCTCTCTTGACTACCCCTTGGGCCTGTGATGCTAAACCCCCTGGGACTTGAAGAGTTAAGCCGGAGTATTGGAAACGACCATGCAGAAAGACTGGGTGTTTCTGCACTACTTGGTGGTGGGCTGATGCGTGACAGGCTAGATGTTGTAAAGGTTCTTGGGAGCAAATGAACCTCGCGGAGACACAGAAAGATTAAAACAGTCTAAAGAGAGAAGTGCTCCAAGGAGTGACTAGGAGAGCTGGCCGACCCTCAACCACTTGAGAGAAAAGTGATACGGATATACTGTTTTTAAAAGGAGTCGAAAATTATAGGGAAGAAAAAAAGTTGGTAAGAAACAACAAACAGTTTATGTTAGCTTTACAAAATCGATCACAATAAACGAACAAAGGACGTTGCGGCGATTAGCCTTCATCAGCACATAAAGAACAATACAGTACACATACACAAATATGCTCTAACTATGAAGTGACTACATGGGACTAATGTACACAATAAATGATACTCATCTGTGTTCCTGGCGAAAAACCTCCTTCAAAAGGATGTCAAGGACAGGTACTGGCGTATTAATCACCAACGCACGGACGGGGAGCAAAAAACGGGTTCTCTAAAACTAGGAAATGGACGGAGTAGACGCCCACAAACAGCGTACACTGAAGGAGGGAGGGGTTGGCCAATAAGGCGTGACCCGCGTTTGGTCGTGGGGATAACATTGGTCCATCTCATGGAATAAAAGTGGTACCTGTGCTAATGAACAAATACCAACAGGCAGGCAGGCCGGCAGACAGGCATGCTGATAGATAGATATATGCTAGCTGCCGAAAATCGGACAGAGCACAACTGCTAGTAGTCAAAAAGAGGTCACACAAAGCCTCCATCTTGAAGAGTGTAGTCTGCAGACGGGATTGCAAATGTCTATGATCGTTCAATGGATTCCTGTTTAGGCAGATCAGCACACCCGCCTCATCTGTATTGTGGGCCTTTGCGCTCACAGCAATCGGATGCTTCTCTCCCAACTAGTTTCACTGCAATTATCTGGCAGCGGCGGAGGGTGTTATAAACGAATTATAAGAATACTCTGGACAGATACAAAGAGTAATGACGATGTCTTAAGAAAAAAAATACGCACGAAGAGAACTGCCTGCCCGCATCATGAGTAGACAATCGACTTTTTTCTTGGGATGGGGGGGGGGGGGGTACATGTCTTAACAAGGTCCAGACAATCGAGTTTTTTCTTGGGAGGGGGGGGGGTGGAACGGTGCATGCCTTAACAAGGGGAAAACTGGATGGAGTACATCGCGATGGTGGGAAAGTTGGAGGAACAAAGAGGCATACGGAAAACGAAAAAGAAGGTGTTAAACAGTCTGACATCATGGTTTGGAAGATCATCTGCGTCATAACTCATTGAACGTACACGAGAAAGAAGATTACCAACGATATACGGCATGGATTACATAAAGAAGAGTAATAAAGGTACATAAATCCATTCCTCGTCAGAACGGGTGTCTGTAAGACTGTAGGCCTGTCTAAAGGAAGCAACAAAGAACGATTGAAAAGAAATAAAGAAAGGAAGAAAGACAGAAACATGTATTTGACAGCTTTTCTAGGACCCCAACTTGTATAGTTTCATGCTGTGATGTCAGTAATATACCAGGCATCGATTATCTATTATGTAATGTCCAAGAGCGCCGACACAAAGAAAACACCGGGGTGAAGAAGGGAGGCTTCAGCCCCTTACACATTTTTATAGGAGGCAGGGGGCTCAAAGAGTCAGTGCCTTGCTTAAATATGTAATAATAATACTGATGGTAATATGAAATATTGAAATAAATTCTTCAAAATAAATCTTCAATGACGTTTAGGGCCTCTGAACTGCCCCCCTCCCCATACACACACACACACACACACACACACACACACACACAAACACAATTTTATTTTCTTAGACATTGGTGGAGGTTCAAGAAGTCTAAGTTCCCGGGGTTCCAATGCCTCTGATCCTGATTTACGTATTTCGCACTTATCACATACAGCCATTCCAGTACAGGTGTTTGCGGGCGCGTCGACCCCTTTTAATGGCCCTTCACCTGCTGTCGCCCTGCCACGCAAGTATCATTAAAATACATTAATGAGCCACAAACAGTGGCTTTCTGGTGTAGACGCGACGTTTCATCGCGTGAGTACATGTGTTGGGTGTTAATATAAACCATCTCTGGAGATTTTACATTGGAGTCTGAGGTTAATAAAACGGTTATGTAAGTGTGTGGGCTAATGCATTAAAAGTGTTTTGCTATTGCTGCCGTATTGTTGTTATAGCTGCATTATTGCTGCTTCTGAATTGTTGTTTTTGCTGTTGTTTTGTTGTTATGGTTGTATTGTTTTTGCTGCTGAGTTGTTGTTTTAGGTGTATTGCTGTTTTCGCTGCAGTTGTTTTGTTGTTATATCTCTGGTGTTTTTATCGCTGCTTCTGTATTGTTGTTTCTGCTGCTGCTTTTGTTTTGTTGTTTGCTGCTGGTTTGTTGTTTTATCTGTATCGTTTTTGCTAATGCTTTTTTTATATAGCTGTATTGTGTGTGTTTTTTGTTGTTGTTGTTTTTGTTGCTGCTGTTGTTTTCTTGTTATAGCTGTATTGTTATTGTTGCTGCTGTTGTAGTTATAGCTGTATTGTTGTTTATACTGCTGCTGTTTTGTCGTTATAGCTGTATTGTTGTTCTTACGGTTGCTGTTTTATTGTTACAGCTGTATTATTGTTGCAACTGTTATTCTGATGCTATGTCTGTTTTGTTGTAGCTATAGCTGATTGTTGTGGCTGTTTTTGTTTTGTTATTGTATGGGAATTGTTATGAAAGTTGCTGTTTTGTTGTTAAAGTTGTATTGTTGCTGCTGCTGTTTTGCTGTTGTATCTGTATTGTTGTCGTTGCTTCTGCTTGTTCTTAACTCTGTATTACTATTGATGTTGTTGTTTGGTTGTTACGGCTGTAAGGCTGTTTTGTTTTTGTAGCTATATTGTTGTGGTTGCTTCTGTTTAGTTTTCAGGCTGTATTGCTGTTGATGCTTCTGTTTTGTTGTTAAAACTGTATTGTTGTTGATGTTTGGTTTGTTGTTATAACTGTCTGGCTGTTGGTACTACTCTTTTGTGGTATATCTGTATTACTGCTACTGTTTGGTTGTTAGAGCTATACTGTTGTTGTTGTTGCTACTATTTGGCGGTTATAGCTGCAGTTCTGCTACTGTTTTGTTGTTTTTGGCTGCATAGTTGTTGCTGCTTCTGTTTTGTTGTTATAGCTTTGTTGTTGCTGCTGCTGCGTTGCTGTTATAGCTGTATCGTTGTTGTCGCTGCTATTTTCTTGTTGTTGCTGCTGCTGATTTGTTATTGCTGTCTCTGTATTGTTATTGTGCTCCTGTTTTGTTGTTCTGTGTTGTTATTATTGCTACTGTTATATTACTGTAGAATAATTTTTGTTGCTGTATTGCTTCAATTGCTATTTAGTTGTTGCTGATGCCTTGAAATTTTCTATGAGAGGTGGGCTGGAGAAACCTGTCTTGCTTAACTCTTTGAGTCCTAAGGAACGCATCATGCGTTCATAGATTCCTACCCAGAGGCCCAATGAACGCATGATGCGCCGATTTTACGTCTCTCTTGACTACCCCTTGGGCCTGTGATGCTAAACCCCCTGGGACTCAAAGAGTTAAGTGCGTAATGATGATAATGATTATGATGATAATATTAAATATGATGATGGCGATGTGCTGATTGACAAATATATATCATCTGTTTAAAATAATATGAAATGTTTAAACGAAAACCTGACGAAAATGAGTTCTGTTCGTGCTTGAGGGGTTTGCTTAGCCCTTTACAAATTTTCGATGTCGTTGGGGCGGGGACCGTAGGCCCTTCTACTTATCATTTTTTATGGGGAGCCAAATGGGCCTCTGCTCCCATATTCCGTCGCCCCTACGGGTGAGCTACATGCCATAACAAAGAATGGGACAACTCGGCGCGAGTTGATCGGGTGCCTATGCTCTGTTGGACAATAAAAAGCAGTGTTAAGAAAGGGTGAGATCAATCACGTGCCGTCTCCACGATAAAGGTTGGCTGCAATGGCCCCCCTCTCTCTCTCTCTCTTTCTCTCTCTCTCTCTCTCTCTCTCTCTCTCTCTCTCTCTCTCTCTCTCTCTTAATTTGGTAGTACACTCTCTCACACTGCTGTTCGTGCATCTGTTGATGTTGTCCTGCCATCTGTGTCGTCGCCTACCTCTTGCTCTCTTGCATTCAGCTTTTCCACTTAGTAATGTTTTTAAAAAAGTATTTTCTCTTTTAATGTTGCTGAAATATCTTATTTGTTTCGGTTTTTTTTTTTTTTTTTGTAAATAGCAACTCTGTTTACATTCCCAATCTCTTCAGAACCTCTGTGTTTGTTTTTGTTTCCATGAAATAGACCTATTCTTCTGTTTTCGAAAACAGTCTTACGGCGAATCTTTGGACCAATCAGAGATGCAAACTGCGGGTATTGGAGAGTAAGAAGCAGCAACGAAATTCATAATCTGTTTAAATCACCTTTGATCACTGGCATCATGAGAGCTAATAGACTGAAATGGTTGGGGCATATTGAGAGAATGTCAGATGACAGAGAAGTAAAAACTGTATACCCAAGGGATCTGAATGGTCGAAGACCACGAGGCAGACCAAGAAGACTATGAAGAGATAATGTCCAGACAGACCTGCACACACTTAGTGTAACCAACTAGAAAGAGAGATGAGTGGATACCGGTGATATCAGCAGCAACGAACCTCTAGGGCTCGAAATGCTAAAAAGAAGAAGAAGAAGAAGAAGAAGAAGAAGAAGAAGAAGAAGAAGAAGAAGAAGAAGAAGAAGAAGAAGAAGAAGAAGAAGAAGAAGAAGAAGAAGAAGAAGAAGAAGAAGAAGAAGAAGAAGAGGATGATGAAGAAGAAGAAGAAGAAGAAGAAGAAGAAGAAGAAGAAGAAGAAGAAGAAGAAGAAGAAGAAGAAGAAGAAGAAGAAGAAGAAGAAGAAGAAGAAGAAGAAGAAGAAGAAGAAGAAGAAGAAGAAGAAGAAGAAGAAGAAGAAGAAGAAGAAGAAGAAGAAGATGATGAAGAAGAAGAAGAAGAACTGGTTATCAAAGCACGAGCCAGCACTAAAATTACCCTCATCATCATTATCAGGTGCCTTGCCGACTGGCGTGGGCTATCTTGCCTCTCCATAATCTGCGATCTCCTGCAGCATGTATCAGTTCGTGTGCCAAAAAAACCTCCATGCCATGCAACATGACTGTCAAGCATATTCTCTCGTTGTCTTCCTCTATCTCTCTTTCCACATATCTTTCCAGTGGTCACAACATGTTCTATTTTCCCTCTTCTCATAACATGGCCGAAAAATGATGGCTGTCTCCTTCTGATGTCTGTGATAAGTTGTCTTCGGGCTCCTGGCTTTTTCAAAATCTCTTGGTTGCTCTTTTTGGCTGTCCAAGGTATTCTAAGCATTCTTCTGTAAAACCACATCTCCGAGGCCTCCAGAAATTGTTTGGCCTGCCTACCGATTGTCCAGGATTCACAGCCATATGTTAAAACTGGATGTATGTAGCAAGCAAGAATTCTTTTTCCAACTCTCAATAACAAGGAAATATTGCACAAGATGTTTTTCATTTTATAAAATGCAGTTTTTGCCTGTCCTATTCTATTTCTTATCTCAGTTATGCATCTTCCATCTGATGTTAGCTATGTGCCCAGATACTTAAATGTATGTACTTGACTAAGATAACACCTGGTCAAACTAAGGCAGACAGACCAGTCGCAGACAGGCGAAATACTTACAAGCTATCTGATCCCTACCGCACAAAACGAATTTCTTATGTTCGTTTATCAACTATAAACTACGGCGGAAAGTTCTTGTTGTTCATCCACTTCTGGACTTTAGTCTTATTCCCGAACATGAGTATTGCGTGCACAAATGTTTTACAGATCTAGCTTTCTTATGCAGAAGGTTGAGTTGGTTCCTCGCCTCTCTGGCAGATGTACTCTGACTTCAAAGAAACACCTCTAATTGGTTATCTTACGACATGCTTGTTAAGATGCAGTGGGTCTTTCCAACCCCTGTCCCACAGTGGAACCTTCAGAACGCACACAGGGAGATTCTAAAAAGAAAACACACATGACAATAGAAAATGTGTGAAATCTGAAAGCCTAAAATAGTCGGCACGGGCATCCCCTGAACTCTGTACGTGACACCGGAAGTGGAAGGTAGACGTCTGCAGTTCTTCTGGTCGTGTGGTGCAGACAGTAGGTGGAACTATAGAAATAATGTCTTCTCTTATCATTTTTTGCATTTTTAAAGAGTAAAACAACAAACTGTTAACTTCGCCAGTAAGAACTAATTTGAAACTTACATTTATAGTTAAAGTATATGCTTCATGTGACCTTATGTTTCATTGATTACAAAGGTGATTGAGTGCGATATGTGAGATTTAATTAACTTTTAAAATGGGGTTGCAGTTTGTCTAATATGACTATCCTCTCTCTATGTTTGTTCCGTTCGGTTTCTCATTGCTACGTGAAATTTGACGCCTTGCTCGGGGTTGTGGCGAGGCTACCATTTGCACGAAGACTTACATAGTGACCAGGTTGAGAAATATGTTATATAATCGTCATCTAAAGTTGGTAAAATAAGACTTCTTATCAGGTGGGCTGCTTATCTACCCAGAGGAAAAGTTAGTATAAGTCTCTATAAGTAGTGCAGTGCAAACAAAGTATAGTTCAGGGTCCAATTTTATTTCTGGTTGCTGAGCTGTTGGCATTGGCATAACATTGGCTATAGTTCAGTTCTCCTTGTTGTGTGTAGTTGTTGGTTTACTGAATTCAGTGTGTCTGAATGTGGTAATACACAATTCTTGGCTCTCTTCCGAACTTCTACCCCCGCATTATGGCGGCAACAAATATCCTTACGGGGCTCAGTCCTATTAAAAATATGCGAACGTCCTGCGACGAACGAATCACGGCAAAACTAGGATCGGCTCCTTATAACGAAACAAATGCTCTAACAGGGTCTCAGCAATGTGTTAATTGCGGACCTGTTTCTGTGACTATGCCTTACCGCCGACGGTATCCCCCGCGCCGCTATGCGTGGCACGGATGGGGGCTAAACTAGATGGCTGGGACTCACGAGCAGCAGCTACCGCATCTCCTGCAACTTCCTCCAGCTAATTTGCTTGTGAGTCCCAGGCACCTAGTTTAGCCCCCCATCCGCGGCGCGGGGGATACTGTCGGCGGTGAGTGTAACCGCGTTTTGCGCATGCTGAAAAGTTTGAGGACAACAACGTGGTCTCACCGCCATGTGGCTGTTATTGTCAGTAATGTTGCGTGTCTCGAAATTGTTAATGGTCGCTAGTATCGCCTGCAGAAACGCTCGAAAGTGTCAACGGTTGCTATTATCGTCTGCAGTGTTGCGTCTCTTGAAATTGTCAGGTAATCCTAGTATTTCCGCGATTTGTTCGTCGCCTTAAGTTCACATATTTTTTATAGGACTGAGCTCCGTAAGGATATTTGTTCGGCCTCCATAATGCCGGGGTAGAAGTTCGGAGGAGAGCCCAAATCTTTCTGTGGCTTGTAATTATGTAATTGTTTAGTCATATTAGAACTGAGATAATTGTCATCAAATATTGAGATAGGTTCACCTCTTATCAGTAATATGAGAACTATATTTTTAAACATAAATCAATGATGTAAAATTGTAGAAATTTACAAGTTCGAAGCCTTGAAGAATGTTTCCTATCCTTATCTTAATTTTTAATTAATTATCCCTAACTCAGTTTTTTTGACAAAAGAGCATTGTGTATAGTTATACAGGGTGTTAAGAACTCATTACTTTGCTAATTAAGTTCTTATTTGTCAGCCGTTTGTGCTGGTTTTTGTTTGCTTTGCAAGACACGTGTCGTATTATTGAGCAAATACACTATATAGCAATACACGCTTTGTCTCCCCCTGGGTGTACACTCTCAGATTGCTTTTGATTTAGTTATATCCAGAGACTCAGTTTGATTTTCTAGTTGCTCATTCATTCTTCATTCAAGTTTTGACACCGCACAGTAGAGTTGACACATATACCTTGTGTGTTTATTTTGCGTCTGCAAGCTTCAGGATTGTGCTGGGACTAATATGTCTTTCACAAGTTCTTCAAATGGGACAGTGAAGGGCATTTTGTGTCAACTCTCTTGTAATCAGGGCTGTATTAAGAAGTGTGATATGTGCAGCTTCCCAGGACGGCAAAATGTTATGGTCAGCAACATTGTTTAGAGCGCCAGATTCTAATAAGTGTTAATAAAATATTTGTTTCTATAGCTTTTATCATATGAAACACGCATTAGATTGCCATACTAGCATAAACATTATATGGCAGTAGTGATGATGAAGTTTTCTTCTTCTTCTTTCATTCGCCTGAAATAAGTTGTCTATATCAGCAGTTTTGTCTCTTGTATAAATTTCACTGTCGTTGTTAGTTCATTCAGTGGTCCATAGAGTTTACGTTCCACTGTTGTTCTTTCTGGCCAAAAGGTTTGCCTTAATGTGTCAAAATCGGTGAGGTCCTGGAGTACATGCTCTGCTGTCTGGGGCACATTTTCACAGGTGCACATGGCTGATACACCTATCTTGAATTTTGTGTACATGTGGTTACGTAATCGGTTGTGCCCTGTTCTGAGGCGGAGGATAATGACTTGTTCTGGTCTGTCCATAATAAAATAGTCGTCTTGTGCTGGGGCTGGTGGTTTCCTGATCGATTTAATGATTCTTTTCTTTCGGTGGTATGTGACAGGTACATCTGGCTGCTCTTTTGTCGCACCTTCTCCTGCCAGTTGATCAGCTTTCTCATTTCCAGGCACTCCACAATGAGACGGTATCCACTACATTACCACTCTTCGCTGAACGCTGAGTTGTGTCAGCAGTGTTAGCAATTCTGGTAGTTTCCTAGACTGGAGTGCTTCAAGTACTGATTTAGCATCTGTCAGCATTACCACATACTGTGAGCCAAGGTTGGTATTTAGCAGTTTCTCTGTAGCTATCTTGATAGCCTGGGTTTCTGCATCGTAGTTATGGCAGTACTTCCCGGTTGGTACGCTGGACTTATCCCTAGTACCATCTGGGAATTCGATGTACCCTCCAGCGCCACCATTTCTAACTGCACTTTCTGCGGACCCATCTGTATAGACTCTGACCCATTGTTCTTGTGGGTATTCTTCATCAATATAACTGAGGGTGGCAATTCTGCTTTGTACACTATCTTGCTCTTTCTTGTCAAATATCCCTTTCACATTTGTCTGGATTTGTACCGTTAGTTTACATTTTTCTCTCCATGGGGTTTGTTCCAGAATACTTTTAAGTGGGCAACCAATTTCTGGAAGGTCAGGAGTTTGTCTACATATTCTTTTTGCTTGGTGTATAAAGCTGCTTCTTTTTAACCGTCCCAAGGCTAGGTTCTTAAATCTATTTTCCATCGGGTGATCTGGCATACTGAGGAACTTTTAAGCTTGTATTTGCAACTTTGTATCTCTGCGTTCTCTTAGTGCCTGTGTTTTTCCAGCTTTCTCCATTTCTAATATGGGGGTTGATTTCATCCCTCCTGTGATGACTCTGAGCGCTTGATTTTGCACTTTGTCTAACTCCTTTAATGTGGTACTAGATGCTGAAAACCATGCAGTTGACCCATATTTCAAGTGTGGAAGTATGCTCTGCTTGTATACTTTATTGAGTATTTTCCCATCGGCTCCCCATGTGGTTCCACTTAGTTTTCTTAGTATTGCTGTCTTCCTCCTGGCTTTGGTTGCTGCCTTGTTGATATGTTTTCTCCATGACAACCTGTTATCAAATGTGACTCCTAGGTATGTGGGCTCTTTATCATCTCATGCTGAAGTTTAACTGAGGGAAGATGGGGCATAAAATAAATGACTGCACATGGGCATCATACATCCTAAATAGAGCCCTGTTTGCTTTGTTGTGTGTGCGTGCATTTTTGCAATCGTGCATGCGTGTGTGTTTTTTTTCCCCCTGGTTTTTTATGAATACACTGTCATTTTATTATGAATTGATAGAAAAATGCAATTTCTTGAAGTCTTGGAGATGTTTTACAGAAGAATGCTTAGAATTCTTTGGACAGCCAAAATGAGCAACACAGACATTCTGAGCTGAGTTAAAGGTTCGAAGACAACTTAACACTAACATCAGAAAGAGACAGTCACAATTTTTCGGGCATGTTATGAGAAGATGGAAACTGAAACATGTTGTGAATACTGAAAAGCTCTTTAGAAAAGAGACAGAGGTAGACAACTTGGCAACTGAACGAAAGAGAACAAACGGAAGACAAAGAGATAAATATCTGGATGGCTTAGCCACATGAAAGTGGGGGGGGGGGGGGCTGCGAGGCAAAAACATTGACCTGATCCATGATCTGGTGATCATGTAAGATGACAAAACATGACAGCCTATGCTTACTGGCATGGCATATGATGATTATATCTTTTTATGTAGCTGAAACAGTCATTTGGGTAATTTAAATAGACAGGGAAAACCAGGTTTCCATATAAATAAAATTGAACTTTTGATTGTTCTTTGTGATTACCATAGCATCTGACAGTGATCATGACATGCAGTTTATCTTTCTTGTTTCCTAGGAGACACAAAGATGGCTCAGTCAGTAACCATGGATGAGGGGATAATAGCTAAAGCTATCAGAAGCTACGATAACATCTTTGAGAATGCAGGTAACTTGATGCAGTAGTATTTAGTAGTGATTCCCCCCCCCCCTCTCTGTTCATACTCCTGTGAGTTACAGAGCCTAATGGGGGGGGGGGGGGGGGGGTGTGTGTATATATATATATATATCCACTTCTCCACTCCACCTCCAAACAAGCATGTCATAAAAGGCAACTTATAAGGGAAATTTCCTTTGAAGTCGCAGTTCGTCGGCCTGAAAGGTCAGGAACTAACAGTCTGCATACAAATAATCTAGATCATCAAAATGATTGTGCAGAAAAAAAACTCAAGGTATGGAACAAGACTAATGTCCAGAAGTGGGCGGGCAAACAGAACTTTCCACCAGAGGCTACTGCTGGTGAAAACAAAGAAGAAGATTAACTACCAGACATCTTGAAAGAAGAAGAAGATTAACTACCAGACATGTTGATAGAAGAAGATTAACTACCAGACATGTTGATAGAAGAAGATTAACTACCAGACATGTTGATAGAAGAAGATTAACTACCAGACATGTTGATAGAAGAAGATTAACTACCAGACATGTTGAAAGAAGAAGATTAACTACCTGACATCTTGAAAGAAGAAGATTAACTACCAGACATGTTGAAAGAAGAAGATTAACTACCAGACATCTTCAAAGAAGAAGATTAACTACCAGACATGTTGATAGAAGAAGATTAACTACCAGACATGTTGATAGAAGAAGATTAACTACCAGACATGTTGAAAGAAGAAGATTAACTACCTGACATCTTGAAAGAAGAAGATTAACTACCAGACATGTTGAAAGAAGAAGATTAACTACCAGACATCTTCAAAGAAGAAGATTAACTACCAGACATGTTGATAGAAGAAGATTAACTACCAGACATGTTGATAGAAGAAGATTAACTACCAGACATGTTGATAGAAGAAGATTAACTACCAGACATGTTGATAGAAGAAGATTAACTACCAGACATGTTGAAAGAAGAAGATTAACTACCAGACATGTTGATAGAAGAAGATTAACTACCAGACATGTTGAAAGAAGAAGATTAACTACCTGACATCTTGAAAGAAGAAGATTAACTACCAGACATGTTGAAAGAAGAAGATTAACTACCAGACATGTTGATAGAAGAAGATTAACTACCAGACATGTTGATAGAAGAAGATTAACTACCAGACATGTTGATAGAAGAAGATTAACTACCAGACATGTTGATAGAAGAAGATTAACTACCAGACATGTTGAAAGAAGAAGATTAACTACCAGACATCTTCAAAGAAGAAGATTAACTACCAGACATGTTGATAGAAGAAGATTAACTACCAGACATGTTGATAGAAGAAGATTAACTACCAGACATGTTGATAGAAGAAGATTAACTACCAGACATGTTGATAGAAGAAGATTAACTACCAGACATGTTGATAGACGAAGATTAACTACCAGACATGTTGATAGAAGAAGATTAACTACCAGACATCTTCAAAGAAGAAGAAGATTAACTATCAGATCTCAGACATGTTGTAGCCAGTTTAACTTCTTGGCAGCTGTTTAAAAAAAAAAAATGCCATCTCCAAACTGAAGGTGGCTACAGTGTACCTGCTGCTGCCTCAGGGAATAATACGTAATGAAGCCCCACTCTCTTCCATGATGCACTTCTATGAAATCTGTGAGAGTAGTTTAAAAACAAAATATTTTGGAGTAGTGAAAGATAAGTTAGAGACCCATTTCCTGCCTGATAAGGTTGTTGTGTAAAAGTCAACTAATTGGGGGTGTTTCCTTTGAAGTTGCAATATATCTGCCTGAGGAGTGAGGAATCAACAGTTTGCAAACAGATAAGTCAGATTTGTAAAACGGATATGTATGCAAAACAAAAGTTCTGGAATAAGACCAAAGTCCAGAAATGGATGAACAACAACAAATTTCTGCCGGAGTTTACAGCCGGTGAATGCTAACAAGAAAAAGATATTTTGATGCCAAAAAATGTAGTGCAAAAGCTGAAATACTACAGTTGTCCATTCTAGATCCACGTGTTGAGAACTATTTCATGATGGACTCGCCGATACCAAGTCTTCTGATCTGTCTGGCTTACTTCATCTTTGTGTGGATCTCGCCTGCCATCATGAAGGACCGGAAACCTCTAGAGATGAGAAACCTCATGGTGGTTTATAACCTGGCCATGGTAGTGTTGTCTACATATATATTCTATGAGGTGAGTGAAGTCTTATTTTTCTTCATTTACCCTTAAAGAGAGGGGGAGGGTTGTATTGTGGTTTACAGCTAGGCTGCAGTATCTGCACTTTTCAGCCCACCACGGATGGGTCACACCTGGAGAGATGGTAGAGTCCTTAAGGACATCCTCTATGCTGAATTACAGATGGGTAGATGATGTCTAGGCCAGCCTCTGCTATGATATAAAGATGTGTTTAAGTGGAACATGAATGATACAAGTATTGAGGTAGATTCATGGGTGAGGGGGGGATGCCATTGACCATGTTGTATGGAGGAGGCACATATGGAAGGGAGTGAGAATGAAGGAAGAAATAATTGCAGAAAGGATGAAAACTGAGAGTCAAGAGAAGAAGTGCACTAAATACACTTGATGCCCGGCTCTCTAGCGTAGTTGGCTAAACCGGACTGCGCGGTGACCGTGTGACGAACTCCTTGTGGTCCGGGTTCACTCCCAGGGGTAGGCAGAGAAGCCACATTTTCTTCCAGATTTACGGTACCTACCATGGAATCAAGACCGAAGGGTTGCGATATCCATAGTACCGAGCAAAGGATTAACAACTCATGGTTTCTGGATATTTAAAAAAACAAATTTGATGGCAACAACGGTCCTGAAATTCCATGCTGTAATTGTGGAAAAGCCGGGCAGCTCTTGAGTCCCATTCCTCCTCATAGCACAATAAAGCACTATCCTCTGGAAAGATGGAAAGGTGCCAACAACAACAACAGCAAGAGCCCAGCACATCTGACATCAGCATCATCTTAATTAGCCACCTTTGACAACTTGCTTGTTTAGTAGAGCAGTATATCTGTTCTTTCTTTTTCTCCTCCTCCTCACAACAGGACCCAGGAACCCACATGCGGATAAGTGAAGACTGTAAAGTAACATTTGTTGGAATTCTGTATTTTTGTGCATCCCTGTTCTTCTAACAATGTGTGCAGTTCTCCAAAGAAAAAAAATTTCAAGCAAACAGCCAGGATGGAGACTTATACTGCAGTGGAATGAGAATATAAAATATATTTAAAACAATTTTTGCTCGTACAGTAGTCTCATAATCTTGTACCAAAGGAATCACCATCACAGTTGGTATTACATTTACATCACAGGGACTAACTTGGAAATACTATTCAGGGTGTGCGGGAGCACAAGGGAATGAATGAGCAGATTTTTTTTCCAGTTCAGATGCAGTAGCTTAAGACACACTCATATTGTGTAATCGATAACCTCAAGTTACAAGTAGTCTTATGCTATAGGTAATCTCACCTTACTGGTAGTTTCATATTATAGGTTCCCTATGTCGGTCTGAGACTTCCATTGTGGGGAGGAAAACAATAAATCCACTGTCTCTCTACAAAGAAAAAAGAAAGGTTAAAGGTGACTATTAAAGGGTGATTCCTTCAGAATGTATCTGTCTGAGAGGTGAGGAACCAACAGTCTGCATACAAGTAAGCCAGATAAGTACAATGGGTATGCATGCAAAGATCAAGTTCTAGAACAAGGCAAAATTCCTGAAGTAGACAATCAGAACTTTTAATTAGAGTTTACAGCCAGTGAACATGAAGAAGAAGATATTAAAGTGAATACCAATTTACGGGTAATTTATTGTTAAAGGTAATCTTTATTACAGGTAAATGTATATTACAGGTAATCTCATGCTGTATGTATCCTCTTGTTATATGTAATCTCATCTTTATATTGTTCTCGTTTGTGGGTATTTTAGTCTTGAGTACAAATAATTAAATATTTGTCTATTGACAGTTTCTAATGGCAGGATGGCTGAGAGGTTACAGTTTGGGCTGCCAGCCAGTGGATTACTCAGATTCTCCACAAGCACTTAGAGTAAATATTTCCTTTGTTTATGTTTATTGTACCTTCGCCATGTTAAATGTCATTGTGGCCAAGAGAGAAGGGTAATGGAGGAGACAGTCTCCAGACAATAAGACAGAGGCAGACCTCTGTGAAGGTGGATACAAGACATTGGAGATACATTGGCTGTGAAAGTACATAAAGGTAAAGGACCCTTTTCCACACCTTCAGGCATATTGGGCAAATAGGGCTAGACTTATATTTTCTAGACCGATCAGCACTTGTCACTAGTTGGGGGATGTGGTTAACATCGTGTCGGCCGCTTTACTTTCTAGGTCTATATCTGGTACCCACTCAAGGCTGGGTTGTCCTGAAAGCGTGAAAAGCTGGAGGACTGGCTAGAGAAAGAGATACTTTTAGGTGTGTATGACGAGAGCAAGGTTTTATAGAGGATGTGCTGGTTGATGATGATAATATGGTTATTAACTGGAAATCCTCATTGAGGCAGAACACCAGTGAGCCTTAGAGACACCACACCTGTACTCCTCATTCAGTCAGAACAATTCTGTCCACACCTGTGAGCCTTAGAGACACCACACCTGTACTCATTCAGGCAAAACAATTCTGTCCGCACATGTTAGCCTTAGAGACACCACACCTGTACTCCTCATTCAGTCAGAACAATTGTGTCCACACCTGTGATCCTTGGAGACACCACACCTGTACTCCTCATTCAGTCAGAACAATTATGTCCACACCTGTGAGCCTTGGAGACACCACACCTGTACTCCTCATTCAGTCAGAACAATTGTGTCCACACCTGTGAGCCTTGGAGACACCACACCTGTACTCCTCATTGAGGCAGAACAATTGTGTCTACACCTTTGAGCCTTAGAGACACCACACCTGTACTCCTCATTCAGGCAGATCAATTCTGTCCACACCTGTGAGCCTTAGAGACACCACACCTGTACTCATTCAGGCAGATCAATTCTGTCCACACCTGTGAGCCTTAGAGACACCACACCTGTACTCCTCATTCAGTCAGAACAATTGTGTCCTCACCTGTGAGCCTTGGAGACACCACACCTGTACTCCTCATTCAGTCAGAACAATTATGTCCACACCTGTGAGCCTTGGAGACACCACACCTGTACTCCTCATTCAGTCAGAACAATTGTGTCCACACCTGTGAGCCTTGGAGACACCACACCTGTACTCCTCATTGAGGCAGAACAATTGTGTCTACACCTGTGAGCCTTAGAGACACCACACCTGTACTCCTCATTCAGGCAGATCAATTCTGTCCACACCTGTGAGCCTTAGAGACACCACACCTGTACTCATTCAGGCAAAACAATTCTGTCCGCACATGTTAGCCTTAGAGACACCACACCTGTACTCCTCATTCAGTCAGAACAATTGTGTCCTCACCTGTGAGCCTTGGAGACACCACACCTGTACTCCTCATTCAGTCAGAACAATTATGTCCACACCTGTGAGCCTTAGAGACACCACACCTGTACTCCTCATTCAGTCAGAACAATTGTGTCCACACCTGTGAGCCTTGGAGACACCACACCTGTACTCCTCATTGAGGCAGAACAATTGTGTCCACACCTGTGAGCCTTAGAGACACCACACCTGTACTCCTCATTCAGGCAGATCAATTCTGTCCACACCTGTGAGCCTTAGAGACACCACACCTGTACTCATTCAGGCAAAACAATTCTGTCTGCACATGTTAGCCTTAGAGACACCACACCTGTACTCATTCAGGCAGAACAATTCTGTCAACACCTGTGAGCCTTAGAGACAAAACACCTGTACTCATTCAGGCAGAACAATTCTGTCCACACATGTTAGCCTTAGAGACACCACACCTGTACTCATTCAGGCAGAACAATTCTGTCCACACATGTTAGCCTTAGAGACACCACACCTGTACTCCTCATTCAGGCAGAATGATTCTGTCAACACCTGTGAGCCTTAGAGACACCACACCTGTACTCCTCATTCAGGCAGAATGATTCTGTCAACACCTGTGAGCCTTAGAGACACCACACCTGTACTCATTCAGGCAGATCAATTCTGTCCACACCTGTGAGCCTTAGAGACAACACACCTATGTTCCTCATTCAGGCAGAACAATTATGTCCACACATGTTAGCCTTTAAGACACCACACCTGTACTCCTCATTCAGGCAAAACAATTATGTCCACACCTGTTAGCCTTAGAGACAAAACATCTGTACTCCTCATTCAGGCAGATCTTGTGTCCACACCTGTGAGCCTTAGAGACATCACACCTGTACAAAATAAGCACTAGAAAATCTGAAAAAAGGTAGAGGACTTATGTGCTCACAGCATTATGGCACATTGGTACAATGGTAAATGGAAGTGAAGGACTTGTTTTCATGCTGTAACATCTATTGAGCATGTGATGCTACTCCCCTTATACTGCTGCGGGTGATTTGGTTAGTCATAGAGGAAAAAGGCAGCACAGAACCTGTTCTAAATTACATAGGAATACAGCAAATCAATTGGTTCACACTCCTAATTAGAATGCTTTGTGGCACTATATATTACATGGTAAATATCAAAAGAGGAGAAGGATATAAAGCACAAGGTAGACCAAGAACAGGATGGAAAGATAACATCAAAGAGGAAGAAAAAGATGATGTGGTCAGAATGACGCCTGCCACCTTTACTTCCTATAATTTGTCCCAGTATTTTTAGGATGGATGTACATATAAGCAGAGGTCAGTTTAAAAAACAAAAATTTGCATCAATGGAGACCAGACCTCCAGGATCACCCAGTGTTTGCTGGGAAGGCAACATCCAACAGTCCCTTGACTGACAAAGGTCTGGAATGGAACAAAGCCAGAAAGAAAACTGCTGATTGAGAAGTCTGGCAATCTCTCTGGCAAACCTGAACTCCCTAGGGTAGAAGAGGATCGACTAAGTAAGTCAGTGGGGATTTATACTTAACTCTTTGAGTCCCAAGGAACGCATCATATGTTCATCGGTTACTGCCTAGAAGCCCAGTGAACGCATGATGCGCCGATTTTACATCTCTTTTGACTACCCATTGGGCCTGTGATGCTAAACCCTCTGGTACTCAAAGAGTTAAGGGGACCAAGCAAACTGTCTAGCCCTACACCACAGCTGCTGAAATGATACAAGACCTACATTCTCTGGACCAGAAATGGCTTGATGGATGGATGTCAGTGTCATGCTAGCTGCCTCTCCATGTGGGTTCTGGGGCTCTGTTTTGAAGAGGACAGAATAAATAACCTTAACAGTTGCAGTGCATCTGCCTGAGAGACTGGGAACCAACAGCCTGCACACAAAAAAAAGCTAGATCTGCACGATGGAGATGCATGCAAACCTCAGGTTCTGGATCAAGACCAAAGTCCAGGAGTGGACCAACAACCAGAACTTTCTGCCAGACTTTACAACTGGTGAACACCAAGAAGGAAAAAACATATGTTAGCTGCCTTTACCTTCCCTGTTAATCTGCTAGTCACTGACATTGTTGCTCCCAGTAAACAGAAAGTGTATATGTTTTTAAAAAAAAGGGAAAGTGAGTCTCCTATCAACTGTGCTAACATGGCCCCGGCATGTTAAAAAGAAAAGGGGATGGGGGAAGATTTGGACATTGCCATTCCTGGGTACCTCTGATTAGTGTTCATCAGAGGGTTTCCCTTGGATTTCCTCACTTCCTAAGTACATTTATTTCCAATTTCTATGATTGTTTTGGAACTAATTAGGGTTATGCTAAAATCTGATGTTTTGGGTCCAAAGGTGCCAATATCACAGCCTAGCTGTAAACCACAACACAGTGTGCCAACTGCCTTTTTTAAGGGCAACTGCAGAAAAGAAAAATAATTGACAGTATTCACAGACAAGATTGTCTGACATGGCATGGATTCCTACAGGATCTACAGGATCTTGTATGCAGTCAGTCGAGAATAACATGGTATAGAGCAGGGCTATTCAACTGGCGTCCTCAGGCCAGATCTGGCCTGCAAAGGCCTAGTAAATGGCCCGCCGATCACTGCTATTGTATTGTACAAATGATTTTTCTATGCTGGGGTTGAGACCTCTGGCCTGAGATGATCCATATTCTCAAAATGTTGGCCCTTGGGTAAACTTAGTTGAATAGCCCTGGTATAGCGTCTGTAGAGCAGTGGCTGTCAACCTTCCTAATGCAGCGACACTTTAATACAGTTCCCTCATGTTGTGGCGACCCCCAGACAATTATTCTCCTTCATAACTTCAATGAATATGTGTTTTCCCGATGGTCTTAATCGACTCTTGTGAAAGGGTCATTTGACCCAAAAAAGGGTCGGGACCGGCAGGTTGAGAACCACTGCTGTAGAGTTAGAGATGACACTGGGGCAAAATCGTAGACGTAGTTACATTTTATACATGAATGTTTGCTGTTACAGATGGTGCGAGTCTGTTGGCTGTTTTACATCTCAAAGTTTATTGAGCTGCTAGACACTGTAAGTTTGGGTTTATTCAAGAGCATTTTCAAGCTGGGTTGCTAAATGTTAATCTTTTCAAAAGTATATTTTAGATGAGATGCTAAACACTGATCTGTTCAGAAGTATCTTGTAGATGACTTGCTAAACACTGATCTGTTCAGAAGTATCTTTAGATGAGTTGCTAAACGCTGATCTGTTCAGAAGTATATTTTAGATGAGGTGCTAAACACTGATCTGTTCAGAAGTATCTTTTAGATGAGTTGCTAAACCCTGATCTGTTTAGAAGTATATTATAAATGAGTTGCTAAACGTTGATCTGTTGAAAAGTATCTTTTAGATGAGTTGCTAAACGCTGATCTGTTCAGAAGTATCTTTTAGATAAGTTGCTAAACCGTGATCTGTTTTGAAGTATATTATAAATGAGTTGCTAAACGCTGATCTGTTCAAAAGTATCTTTAAGATGAGTTGCTAAACTCTGGTTTATTCAGGTCAGGAAATTCAGGGGGGAAATTTAGCTGAGTTGCTGGTGAATGGGTTAAGAAGAGGCATTATGCTGGACATATCCTGAGAAGAAATGAACAGAGAATCACCAAACCTGCATTACAATAAGAAATTCATATACAAAGGAATTGTTAACAGCTGTGACATTACTAACTCTCTATATGTTTCTTGGTTATCCCAGCGCTGTTATGTTCTTGTGCTGTTATCTACACAGACATTATCAGTTTCCACTTCTGCCATTAAGCACCATGGGAATGAACAGTTTGCAATCCAGTGCTTGATGGGCAGCATTGCTGTTATCATTGTGTGTCGATGTAGAAGCTCTTTAATGTCATCAGTCCACCTTCTAGAGCGATCTCTTGCTTTCACATCATATTCTTTCATGTGTAGCACCTGCTTTGGTAGCTGTTCTGGCTGCATTCTTTTTAGATGACCAAACCATTTGATCTTCTGTTTCTTAATGCATTTTCTCTATGGTGTTGTTCCCAGAGTCTGTCTGATAAAATCATTTCTAACTTTGTCTCGGATGGTTAAGCAATGAAGATGATGTTGTCTGTAACAGATAACAAGAACATAATATCTTTGCAATAACTAATTAACATTTAGGGATTTGACTGGTGGTAAAATAGTGGAGGTCCTTACTCGCACAGGACTGCAAGTTACACCAGGCTGGTATAACTGCTATGGGGGGTCCCAGTTATAACACTTTTGATGTTGAACAGAGTATCTGTCCTGTTGATCTGCCATCCAGTTTGAGATTTTTATTTTTTGTGGTTTAAATCTCAGGGTGGTAAACCTTCGGGCAGCAGTCTCTTTGACTGAGAAAAGGGAGGACGTCAAAAAGGAAACCCTATAACGAACTCTGGTGAGAGAGGCCAAAGGTGCTGGACTGGATTCCATCTGTGAAATTTCATTTTGCATGATAGAATGAAGTGGAGGAGTAGGCAGTTATCCCTGTATGACATATTATGGCACAACAGGTCACCAGTGATGATGATGATGTTCGTGTGACTGAAGTATCAACATAGATATAGAACATGAAACTGTGCTTCACACTGTGTTGCATGCAGAATGTGACATTGTAATTTGATGTACTTGACCTCAGGTTGTAGAATGTGATGTGTGATTTAGTGTATTTTACATCAGATTGTAGAATGTAATAGTGTGATTTAGGTCTTTGACATCAGGTTGTAGAATGTAATAGTGTGATTTAGGTCTTTGACATCAGGTTGTAGAATGTATTAGTGTGATTTAGGTCTTTGACATCAGGTTGTAGAATGTAATAGATGATTAGGTGTCTTTGACATTAAGTTGTAGAATGTAACTGTGTGATTTATTGTCTTTGACATCATGTAGTAGAATATAATAATGTAATTTAGTGTCTTTGATATCAAGTTATAGAATGTAATGGTGTGATTTTGTTTCTTTGACATCAAGTTGTAGAATGTAATGGTGGATCTAGTGTCTTTAAAATCAAGTTGTAGAATGTAACAGTGTGATTTAGTATCCTTGACATCGTTGTGGAATGTAATAGTGTGATTTAGTCTATTTGACATCAAGTTGTAAAATTTAATAGTGTGATTTGTTTGTTGTGACCTCAAGTTGTAGTATGTAGCAGTGTTATTTACTGTCTTTGACCTCAGATTGTAAAATGCATATGTGTGATTTGCTGTGTCTGACTTCAGATTGTAAAATGTAATGGTGTGATTTAATTTTTTTGATATCAAGCTGTAGATAGAATATGACTGTGATTATGTCTGTTTGACACACATTTTATTAGAAAGAATAAGAAGGTGGGACAACGTTGAACTAGTCACTTCTGTAGAGGCATTTGCTTTGTGGAAAAGAGATGTTTCAGTAAATGCTACCATTTTTGTTTTGTTTTTCTGTGACAGATTTTCTTTATTCTGAGAAAGAAGTTCAACCAAGTCTCATTTCTTCACGTGTTTCATCATGGAATCATGCCCATCTCCTGGTGGTTTGGGGTCAAGCTTGTACCAGGTTCGTGCACTTGTTCCTTTCCTCTCTTTGCGTTGAGGAAAAGTATATTTGTTGATTAATATAAATTGCCATTTATTGTGGATGCCAGATTCTCTTCTCGGGTAAGTGTGATTTCTTGTGAATTTACACAATTATTGTAAATAAGACTGAGGCAAATAATAATCATGGTGTGGTCAGTAAAAGTAATAATCATTGTCTCTACAAATTATTGTCATGTTGTTCAAAAATTCCCAACTTAGAATGCTGTTAATCAGTTTGTGTGCTGACGTATATTTAGGACCAACTTATCTTTTTTTTTTTCCTCATGTTCACAGCAGTAAATCCGGCAGAAAGTTCTGGTTGTTCATCCATTTCTGGACTTTGGTCTGGTCTCAGAATTTGAGTTTTGCATGCACACCTGTTTTACAGATCTGGCTGTTCGTTTCTCACCTCTCAGGCAGATGCACTCCGACTTTAAAGGAAACACCCCTAATTAGTCAGCTTTTGGACAGTATCTCCCCCCCCCCCCCCCCCCCCCCCGCCCCCCCACCCCACAAACATTGGGACCAGGTTACCCCCGCAGGGATGTATGGACTATAATTAAGAAGAAATTGTACCCCCGGCTTCCCTGATGGCTGTGGCAAGAAACAGGTTTGGTTGATCAGTTGATTGTTCAATCTCCTCCATGCTGCTACCTGAAGGTTTAACACCCCGAGATTTAAAAAAAGAAATCTCAACCTGGATGGCAGACCAACAAGGCAAATCCCAGATACCCTGTTCAACCTCCAAAGAAGTTAGAATTGGGGCCCCCCATAACAATTACACCAGCCTGGTGTCACCTGCAGTCCTGTGCAAGTAAGGACCATTACTCTTTCAGCAACAGCCAACTGCCTTTATGTTTCTTGGTTATTCCAAAGATAATTTATGTTCTAGTTGTTATCTATCACAGACAGCTGGTAACAAATCCTTTCTATATGAATTATTAGTTTAACTCAGTGTTTCCCAAACCTTTTTTTTAAAGTCACGGCGCCTTTTATTGTATTACAATTTGTCCACGGCGTCCTAACCTAAATAAAAGTAGGACTATTCATATGTAAGAGACTTAAAAAAAACCTAGTGTATCTTTGGATATTTTGCGGCGCCCGTGTGAAGAGGTCGCGGCTCCCCGGGGGCTACATGGCGCAGTTTGGGAACCACTGCTTTAACTCCTTCTGTCTGATAACTCCAGGTATCTCTGTTGAACTTCTTCACATCTAAATATTTATTGATTTTTTAAGCTCAGCTTCTTTTGCAGGGAAGGGTTTAAAGTAATAGACACTTGGAACAGAAAGCATAAAGGAAACAAAAAATTACAGTCCCTTTTATAGGATCATCTTTCCAGTTAGTTCTGATGTTTGTTTAGGTTCTTTTACTGTGTTTTCTGTATATTTGTAGGTGGATTTGGCACGTTCCACTCACTGCTGAATTCCTTCATACATCTAGTCATGTACACCTATTATGGCTTGTCGGCCATGGGACCAGCCTTTCAGAAGTATTTGTGGTGGAAGAAGTATATGACCTCGATGCAGATCGTAAGTCTTCCTTTTTATACTTTGTCCGTATTGACTGGGACCTGTTGGAAAGTTTGTTCTGTGTGGGCCCCGTTTGGGGGGGGGGGGGGGTGGTGAGTGGAGCCTACACACTGCTCTGTGACAAGCATATCATAAAATGCTAGTAATTAGCAGTTTACTGAAATTGGATGTGTTGGCCTGATTGGTGCAGATATTGCAGCTTAGCTGTGAACCACAGCATGCCAAATGCTCTTTTATGGATGGTAGCAGAAGAAGTTTGTAGTTGCTAAATGGCCACTTTTATTGAATGCTCTACGAGAGATAACACGTCTGGCAAATCACATGATGACTGTGAATCTGCAAAATGCAAGACAGGCTTTTTTAAAGGGGCCAGACAAGAGAACTGGTGTCCTCAGGCACTACACGCTGCTGGATGTATGAGGGGTGGATCCGAGCACTTATGGACTAAATGGTTGGAAATTAAACAAAATTGACAACCAAGAACCCATCTAATTTCCTAACTATAACACAATTATCACCAGGTTTTTTAGTTCTAGAATCAAAGGTACTGTTAATCACCTTGAAGTGTAAAAAAAAGATGCCGATAATGACCAACAGTTCTTCTTTATGGAGCGGAATGCTGGAGAATGACCAAAAAGGATACACACAAGCTGTCCACCTTCCACCACACATGTCTATGTAGAATTATCAACATTTTCTGGCCAGATACAATGTCAAACACTAAACTACTTCAAGTCACAAACCAAGAAACTTTAGACAGTATGATTACCAAGAGAAGATGGAAATGGCTTGGAGACGTTATGAGAATGACTTCTGATATACCTGCCAAAACAGCTCTCACATGGACACCAGAGGGAAAGAGAAAACAGGGGCGCCCAAAAACAACATGGAGACGAACGATGGAAAGTGACCTGAGTGCGGCATCTTTGACATGGAAAACTGCACTGAAGATTGCACAGGACAGGAAAGCATGGAAACTCCTCTGTGAAGCCTCATGTGCCACTAGGCATAACGAGAACTGATGATGACGCAGTGAGGATGCTTATATTACACTAAAACTGCACACAGTCCCTGAATTATGTGTGTGTCTTCTTTATTACCCTCACCCCCAACATGTTTTTTAGCCGTATTGTTTAGTCACATAGTTTATTCTTATTTTTAGAATATACATGGTGTGCCATACATAGAAAATGTGTGATTGTTTTGGAAATATATTTTGATGTATGTCCACCATTGGCAAAAAGACATATAAGCACAGCTAGGGTTATGCTTAAAATGGCATTGGTAGTATGTTTATTTTTCTTATGTATGGAAACTTATGGGATACTCTATATATTAACTTTTTCTCTCCCCCCCCTCCCCCCAACAGCAGACTGTGTGTGACTGGAAATTATCCACTTGTACGAGTCAGCATGTTATATATGTATTTACATCTTATGTTTAGTGAGGGATCCTGAAGGACTCTGACAACATATTTATTTCCTGCAAGAGTTGTGTATTTGGCCCGTCTGGAAGTAGCATACCCATGAGTCTAGTATATAAGGTTAGATGTAATGAAATGCAATTAGGATTCACCATTAGAGGTCAGGGGAAACTCTGATAGGCATAAATAAGGAACAAAAGATGGGTCTTGACCAACCATTGGTTACACACACTCTCTCTCTCTCTCTCTCTCTCTCTCTCTCTCTCTCTCTCTCTCTCTCTCTCTCTCTCTCTCTCTCTCTCTCTTTCTCTCTCTCTCTCTCTCTCTCTCTCTAACAGATACACACATGCTCACACACACCCCCCCCCCTCCCCCAGAATCAGATATCAGACAGTACTCTTGTCCTGCCCCATCCACAAGGCCAAGCCATCCCTGGTGTTGTGGGTGTGGTCTCAAGTCTCCAGGTTGTGGGCAGTGTATCACACTGTAGTGACAATGCCTTAGTTGTCTCACCAGCAGGATCACTGCCAAGAAGGACAGAAAGGGCAGATTACCTTCTTCAGGATACCAGGATGAATCATGATTTAAAATATAAGATGGGGTGTCTGTTTTTGTGTGTGTGTGTCTGACTTTGACTTAAAAAATGACGAAAAAATATTGAGGACAAAAACAGGTCACGTCAGATAATGAAATCATGTCCCAACTGTAAACCATTTTTCTACAGGGCATTCCTAAAGTCTGAACACATAAGAAATCTCCATGTGCATTTTGCATGATGGAAATAATATTTTTGACATTATTTAAGATCCCAGCTGAATAAAATGTTGTTAATAAATTTCATTTCTTGAAAGTGTGTATCGGTAAATTTCTGTTGATCTTTTCACAGACACAGTTTGTTTTGGTGATGATCCACTCTTCACAGCTGCTCTTCATGGATTGCAACTATCCAAAGTTCTTTGTGTACTGGATCGGGCTGTATGCCCTCATCTTCCTGGTCATGTTCGCCAACTTCTACATCAAGGCTTACCTGAAACCCAAGATGGCCCAAGCCAGTGGGCAGACGCCAAAGAATGGATCTATAGGAAACAAGCCGAAAGCTAGCTAGTGGACTGTGAGATTCTGTATAACGATGCCTGCTGAACCCTATACCCTGATACTATACACGGTGTCCTATAAGTTCCATACATAAGACAAATTAATATAAATTTAAAAAAATTGAAAATAATTGCTTTTGAGGTTTTGAACAACAGATCAACATCATGGCACACGGGTAGTAACCCATAAGTGTTCTTCTTCTAAGTTAAGTCTGAGTCCGATGAAGCTCAGCACAGTGCACAGGCTCTGTAACACCGGGGAGAATCCTGAAATACTTTGGGTGGATTTTTAACTCAAAATTTTGCCCAGGCAGCTCCGTTAGGCTACTCTTTTCGATTTCCAACTGCCAAGGGATTTTTTACGTGCACAGCAATGCACACGGGCGTCCGATCTCACTACCCAGAGACCGGGGGGAATTACTAGAAATCCAAGTCCACATGAAAATATCCCTGCTCTTACCGGGAATTGAACCTGGAAACTCTAGCACTCGAGACGGACACTATGCCTCGAGACCACTCAGCCCCCGGAAAATAATTGCTCTAAATGACTACCATTGTTTTGAAAACAAATTTTGATGCATCCTCTACTCTGCCAAAGAACACATGTAAGCTCAGCTGAAGTTATGCTCATAACGAGTTGGTGACATGTTTATTTCTCTTGTGCATGGAAACTTGTAGGACATTCTGTAGTTAATATTCAGTGATAAATTGTTTTGTTGTCCGTCTGCATTTGTCTTTTCATTTGGGTATCACCCAGCTGCATTTCTTTTTGTTTGCATTTTATACATACACATACAAACATATGCACGCATACACGGATACACACTCACACATAGATAGGGTGAGTCAGATATATTCATACATGTTCAATTTCATGACAGGTATGATGGCTACAGAATTAAGACTATTGGACAGGCATGCCTTCCTGTTGCCGACTGTCCCTGTCTCCAGTGTGCCCACAGTTGATGGCAGCATGTATTTTGTTCAAACCATGTATTGCCGACCTCACAGCCTTACGAGGAGTCTCATAAGCTCTGCCCATGCTGCAACTGTGACCTGCTGGTGCAGTGTTCAGTTTTCTCTTGACTAAAATTTGTAAGCTCAGACGCTTGTTTTACCTTAAATGAACAAATGACGCTTTCAAGTTTCATTTACCGTCCACCATTTATCATGTGTATACTGCATAGCCATATTTCTGACTCATACTAAATACACACACACACACATATATATTATACATGTGTGTGTCTATATATATATATATATATATATAGATAGACACACACACACACACATAGCTGTACGTTTGTTACTATGGGTGATTTAAGAAGCTCAAGGGTGCCAACATTGTATTAAATTCTACAGTGTGCTATTTTCTTGTTGCTATCCTTCAGATCACAGATTACCATAATGAAATCACATGTATTTTAATCTGCCAAATATGTGTTTGATTATTCTGCCTAGTATTTGTTTTTTTTATGTACACTTTTGTATGATTTATTTTGATTATAATTCACTGCTTTAACTCATCCAGAATATCACACTGTTATTGAGAAACGTGGTGCCTATATCGAAGGTTTGATTGTGAAACCTATAGAAAACCTCCTTTTTATCTCTGAGCTCTCTTTCAGTACCGACCAGTAATTACTTCAACTCTGAATACCAAGATCCTCACCATATGTTCATTGGTTACACCAATGATTCCCAAACTGTGCCCTGCGGCATCCTGAGGAGCCGCGATCTCTTCACAGGGTCGCCGGGAAATATTGTAAAAGCTCAAAAATTAATTTAACCAAGACATGAATAGCATACTTTTACTTACGTTAGGGTGCTGTGGAAAAATGTTAATTGAGAAAAGATGCCGCGACCAAGAAAGGTTTGGGAAACACTGGGTTACCTACACAGGGTTATTTAAAATGGTGGATACATCTCATTCATGTAAAGTTGCTTGAATATACGTTGAATCTGAATAACATACTAATATACATACAGTATGGGCGCCGTCTGCTGGTCGGCGGAAACCGAACTCATTTCACATACGAAGAATTATCTCTTGCATAACTGAGTTAACTGCAGCTGTGATACGGCTCTACAGGTCGGCTAATTTGAACATCTATGTTGTTGTTGTTATCGATCCAGCGGCGCTTGAGCTTTCGCCCTTTGGCCCAATGCCATGTAGTGGAATTTGCATGTTTTCACAAGCTGTTCTTTTCCTCCGTACAAGATGTTCCACTTGTCTGGTATCGGAGATAGTAGCGTTCTTCTTGCCTCACTGAGTTTTGGGCACTCAAAGAGATGGTGTTCAACAGTTTCATACGGGTAGTTACATAGCAGGCACTCTGGGGAGTGTTGTGGCTGTATTCTGTTTGGATGTCCATTGAGTGGAGTATGTTGCGTTCTAAGTCTGAAGATGGTGGCCTGGTCCCTTCTTGTTAGATGGTTAATGCTGTCATTATGATCAGGGCCAGCCATATGTCTATAAACCTCTCTTCCAGTGTCTCCCATGGACATCTATAACATCTGTTCTAAGTTTGTAAACTGTAGGCCTTACTGTCAATAGTCTACTAATATTAATTTATATATATATATATATATAAATTAATATTCAAACTATTTTCAAGGAACTATATTCAAGGAAATAAACATGAATGACAGTATCCATCATTTTAAATAACCCTGTATGTCGGTCACATTACTTTTTTCCTGTCACGTTCTTGTCTTATGGTAACCACTCATTTCCCAGATTTTACTATATCCTCCTCTCTCCTAGAGCTGTTATGTTTTAGCTTTATGAGATTAAGCAATTGTTGTTCTGGGATATCAAAACTTCAGCTTAGACACTTGAGTTCTACACTCTCTGGGACCAAAACAGTTAGCAGATTAGTTAGTCTTATGCTTATTTTTTTAAGTTTATTTTAAAGAGGAAACCTTTAAAGTCCAGAGATGTGGAAAAAAAACCACTTTTGGTTAGAAGGAAGTAAGCTAACACTTAGGATCTAATTAGCTAACATAACAACTAATTAAAATAGAATAGAATCATAAAAGCACTTTTTCAATTAATTAATGAATGGATGTTGCATTGCATGGTACAGTTATAAGTTAACAACCAACATAATAGCACTCTGGGCATAAGCACTCCATCTTCAGCAGCACCTGCACAGTTCCAGTTCCGACTGTACCAGCAACATTCTAATTGTATGTACACCTCTCCCTTTCCATGAGTGTTGAGTATCGGTCAGTTCCCTTAGTCACTCCTCGCTGCACCATTCTCTTCAGACTATGACGATCTGTGCTTCCACTCTGTTTACTTGATCCCAAAGGGCCCTTACAGCTTCTGGCTTGTCATGCATCAGTTTCCGACTAAATGGTGCAGAATCAGCTAGTCTTATCTGCCTGTTCATTTCCCAACACACTGGCTTAACCTGGAGAAAATATCCAAAGGATGCTAACTACCTGGGATCTCTGGAGCGATGTTTACCACTCTGCACAGAGCGAATCTATATCTTTCTAAACATGCTTTGTGAGTCATTTGCAATCACAAAATTATGACCTTAAAGTCAGGACGCACATACGGGTTCACAGAGAATTGATGTAGTCATTGTTGTAAATTTCATGTTCTTATGCTGTAAAGGAACAGATTGTTGCAAAGCTGAGTGAGACAGGCTTTAAGGTGGTCAGCATGTGTGACACCTGGCGTTAGTCTAACAAACATCTAAGAGATTCTATGGGGTGTAGCCTAGTCTGACAAACATTTCAGAGATCCTGTGCCACATAGCTCTACTCTAATAAACGTTTAAGAGATTCTGTAGCACATGGCTTTAGTCAAGCAAGCATCTAAAAGATTATATGTCACTTGGCTCTAGTCTTACAAACATCTAAGAGATTCCATGGCACATGGTTTCAGTGAAACAAACATCTAAGAGATTCCATGGCACATGTTTCAGTGAAACAAACATCTAAGATATTCCATGGCACATGTTTCAGTGAAACAAACATCTAAGAGATTCCATGGCACATGTTTCAGTGAAACAAACATCTAAGAGATACAGTGGCACATGGTTTCAGTGAAACAAACATCTAAGAGATTCCATGGCACATGTTTCAGTGAAACAAACAGTAAGAGATACAGTGGCACATGGTTTCAGTGAAACAAACATCTAAGAGATTCCATGGCACATGTTTCAGTGAAACAAACATCTAAGAGATACAGTGGCACATGGTTTCAGTGAAACAAACATCTAAGAGATTCCATGGCACATGTTTCAGTGAAACAAACATCTAAGAGATACAGTGTCACATGGTTTCAGTGAAACAAACATCTAAGAGATACAGTGTCACATGTTTTCAGTGAAACAAACATCTAAGAGATACAGTGTCACATGTTTTCAGTGAAACAAACAGTAAGAGATCCAGTGGCACATGGTTTCAGTGAAACAAACATCTAAGATATTCCATGGCACATGGTTTCAGTGAAACAAACATCTAAGAGATTCCATGGCACATGTTTCAGTGAAACAAACAGTAAGAGATTCCATGGCACATGGTTTCAGTGAAACAAACATCTAAGATATTCCATGGCACATGTTTCAGTGAAACAAACATCTAAGAGATTCCATGGCACATGTTTCAGTGAAACAAACAGTAAGAGATCCAGTGGCACATGGTTTCAGTGAAACAAACATTAAGAGATTCCATGGCACATGTTTCAGTGAAACAAACAGTAAGAGATTCCATGGCACATGGTTTCAGACTTTGAAGGGAAAATGCCTAATTAGTCACCTCTTATGCAATGCTTGTTAAGGGGACAGGTAGTTTTCACCCCCCCCCCCCTTCCCCCCCCCCCCCCCCAATGAGACGGGAATCCACATGGGGAAGACGTGATTCTGTGATTGTAGGTTTTCTTACTTTGACGCAGGTAATCGTTGAATAGTACAAAAGTGATAAAGAAATGTTCTGTTGAACTAACCATGTTGTCAGCTGTTTTACACTTGTGGAGCTGTTGAATCAACTATGTTGTCAGCTGTTTTACACTTGTGGAGCTGTTGAATTAACCATGTTGTCAGTTGTTTTACACTTGTGGAGCTGTTGAATCAACTATGTTGTCAGCTGTTTTACACCTGTGGAGCTGTTGAATTAACCATGTTGTCAGCTGTTTTACACTGGTGGAGCTGTTGAATTAACCATGTTGTCAGCTGTTTTACACTTGTGGAGCTGTTGAATTAACCATGTTGTCAGCTGTTTTACACTTGTGGAGTTGAATTAACCATGTTAGTTGTTTTACACTTGTGGAGCTGTTGAATCAACTATGTTGTCAGCTGTTTTACACCTGTGGAGCTATTAAGATAAAGAACTTATGAATCTGTACAGATTTATGATGATAATCTTTACCAATGCCTACAGTGTACCACTAACAACAGTATTTCTGTTTTGACAACTGCATTTTTAGACCTTTTGTGTCATCTAGTCTACAATAGTCTTTGGTTTTTTTTGCATATAGCTTTAAAATAACCTGAATAAAGAAGGCACAAACAATTGATTGCATAATTTATTCCCTGGGATATTTTGAAGTATCATATCCCATGCATACCATACCAGTTAAATGAAATGAAGCAGATAGGTCAATCCTTTACAATGTAAAATAATCAGCCATTCTCAAAAGTAACTGCTTTTTTTTACCAGGACAAGCACGTGTTCACTACCATATCCTTTTGTTTACATAGATCTGGGCAGAAATGATTAATCGTTGCCACTTCTTTGTTAAAATTTACAATTGGGAAACACTCTTTGATTTAGAACAACCATCAAACAGTTATCAGAGTTAAGTATCTTAACAATTTACATTAAGCATCCACTTTTGCATTTGTTGCTTGCTTGTACATTAATACGATGTTGTTGACAAAACATCTTGTCAGTTTTCTTATTTTAAACTGAATCAGTCACATATTTAATCTTGTCAAGAATCAAAATATTTAAGTCATATAATTTAATTTTAAAGTGTCTCTTGATTGTTGTTATTCTGTTGTTGTGAGCAAATCTGTAACATCCAGTAACATTTAGATCAGGGCTGTTTAACTGGCAGCCTGCGGCCGAATCTGGCCTGTGAGGACTAGCTAGTGGCCCGGTATCACCTGTTGTGTTGTATTAATGATCTTCCTGGGATCACCTGCCAGTTGTGTTGTATTAATGATCTTCCCGGGATCACCTGCCAGTTGTGTTGTATTAATGATCTTCCTGGGATCACCTGCTAGTTGTGTTGTATTAATGATCTTCTCGGGATCACCTGCCAGTTGTGTTGTATTAATGATCGTCCCGGGATCACCTGCTAGTTGTGTTGTATTAATGATCTTCTCGGGATCACCTGCCAGTTGTGTTGTATTAATGATCTTCCCGGGATCACCTGCCAGTTGTGTTGTATTAATGATCTTCCTGGGATCACCTGCTAGTTGTGTTGTATTAATGATCTTCCCGGGATCACCTGCCAGTTGTGTTGTATTAATGATCTTCCTGGGATCACCTGCTAGTTGTGTTGTATTAATGATCTTCTCGGGATCACCTGCCAGTTGTGTTGTATTAATGATCTTCCCGGGATCACCTGCCAGTTGTGTTGTATTAATGATCTTCCTGGGATCACCTGCTAGTTGTGTTGTATTAATGATCTTCTCGGGATCACCTGCCAGTTGTGTTGTATTAATGATCTTCCTGGGATCACCTGCTAGTTGTGTTGTATTAATGATCTTCCTGGGATCACCTGCCAGTTGTGTTGTATTAATGATCTTCCCAGGATCACCTGCCAGTTGTGTTGTATTAATGATCTTCCCGTGATCACCTGCCAGTTGTGTTGTATTAAGAATCTTTCTATCCTGGGGTTCGGCCATCTGGCCTGCGACGATCCCCCCTTTCCAACCTTTTGGCTCTTGAGTAAATTGAGTTGAATGGTCCTGATTTAGAGCATGAACAAGGAAGTCACTTGGCTAGTTCAGAAATGAATGTATTTATGATTATGCCTTTGTTTAAGGCAGCCAAATATTCATAGTGATTGGTCTAATAAACTTGACACTGCCATTGTTCACATTTTTGTCTCAAAGGATGAATGCTTACTGACAGAGGTTTTGTATTTTAACACTTTCAGTACTCGTTACACAAAGATTTCACAGGAGATACCATAATAAAGAAAAAATCATGATGCAAAACTGTGAATGGTTTACTTTGAAAATGGCAGTAGTTGCGGTGACCACTGGGGAAAGTCAAATTTCTTCAGCATTTTCTGACCAAATGTTAAAATTAAGAGAGCACATTATTGTATGGAGTGGAATATTTGGGTCAATTTATTCATAAGTCAAGCATTGTTTGGGACTGAAAGAGTGGAAGGATGAGTACTTGGGGCCAGAATGTAAAATCTTGTCATTGACATTAGTATTTATAACTTTTGTTTCTGCTTTTCTGAGTTGTACTTTTGTAATATCATTATAATACCATGTTCGTTTGTCTGTGTGTCAAATGAAAGCTTCCATTGGCTCTTGAAGGAATGAGTGCTTGGGGCCAGAATATATAATTATATGTATTGACATTAGTATAAATAGTGTTTCTGCTTCTCAGATTTATACTTTTGTAATATTATCATTATAACAACATGTTTATGAGTATATATGGAAAATAAAAGCTTGCATTGGCTCTGAAAGGATGAGTACTTAGGGCCAGAATGTATGATCACATGTTACTGACATATAACTTTTGTTTCTGCTTAAGAGAGTTATACTTTTTTAATACACCATGTTCATCAGCAAATTTGTAAAATGAAAGTTTGCAGTGGCTCTGAAACGATGAGTTTTTGGGGCCAGAATGTAAAATCATATCTTATTGACATTAGTATAACTTTGTTCTGCTTCTCGGAGTTATACTTCTGTAATATCATTATAACATATTCATTAATATGTTGTGGAAAATAAAAATTTGCATTGGCTCTTAAACTTGGCTCATTATTATCATCATATAGCAGGTCTGTTGCAGAAGATTACTTTGATCATTGTTTGCCAGAAATCTGCTTAGTCCCTTACCAGTTTCCCCACTTTGTTTCTGCTTCTGGGAGAGTTACCTTTATATTTATAATTTTATCATTAAATGAGCATGTCTATTAGTATGTTTATTAGTTTAATATTAACCTCATTAACTTTTATGCCCAGGATTTCTTTTATATCCTGTGTCCATAATCATGCTGGTTGATCCCTGCTTTTGCTTCCAAGAACCAGTCCCTTCATTGCTGTTCTGTCTAAACTATTATTGCGTCTATTTTGGCCAGAATATTTCAGTTTTCAGGAATTGATACTGTGTTCTTCTTCTTTTATCCTGCTGTTTATGCCGTAAAGCGTTGCTGAGAGAGGTTAGATGTAGTTTCCTGTCTTTTGGCTTACTGCTATTACTACTGTGTTTCTTTAGTGTCTCTTTTACTTCTGCCGCCCATCTCTGTATTGTTTGGCCTCTTGACCTAAAGCCTGCTGCTCTCTTGTAGTGCACATTAGCTGCTGGCTGTTTTTGGGACCAGATGGCCAAACCATTTGCTTCTTGAATGTTTTGTAAAATCATTTACTGGTAACCTTCCTATTATTGTTGTTAGTTCTTCGATGTTGACCGCGCCTCTGGTTTTTTCAGCTGCAATTCTTATACATCTTATCTCACATGTTGTAATTTTATGTTTTTGTAGGATTGTCCATGTCTACTATTGCAATCCCACCTCATGAACTTTATGCCTAGAGTGTCCTTGATATCCTGTGTCAACCATCATGCTGGTTGACCCCAACTTCTTCTTCTTCCAAGAACTGTACCTTCCGTTATTGTTCTTTCCAAACCATTATGGCATCTAAAATGGCCAAAATATTTCAGTTTCCAAGAAATGATACTTTCTGTGTGCCATAAACTGTCTTTATGCTTGGTACTCTAGATGAATTCATGAACAGGACTGGAAACATAAACATGAAAGACTAGCTAAAGATTCATAATGTTATGTTCTTATTATCTTGACACAATAAGTGTCACACAGAACTCACAGAATGCCTTATGCAGTAATATATGTGCAACTGCTGATTTGCAGTAAACACATGGTAACAGGATTTGATAGAAAGAAATTCAAAACTTAACAAAGGATTATCCTGCCTTTCGTCAAATGTTGATTGTCAAAATTTATATCAGCCAAACCTATTTCCTTTTGAAAAACTCAGTAGTTTATTTGTAGAGAAGGATAATATTTTTGCCATTTGCACGATTATCCAAAATCACAGTTGAACTGTTAGTTCTGAAATATTTATACTTGTAGTGTTAAGCTAAAAAAGAAATTTCATTTCTTTGCATTTATAATGGTAAAATATTATGCTAAGTAGTTATGCCAAAGTTTATCATATTATTTAGTTAGTTGTGTATCCTTTACAGGATGACCAACTCCAGCTTTGTTTTGGCTGTTGTGGTTTTTCTGGGCACATTTCACGTTCAGTAGTTTGCCATTACTTTCTGAATGACATTTTACGTTCAGTAGTTTGCCATTACCATCTGAATGGTCAGCTCTCGGCACCACTGTCGAAGCCATTGCAAGACAAATCGTTTGTGGCTGAGATTGAACCCAGCACCCTAGCATTACGTAGCGCTCAAACACCTGAGCCACGGACGCCAACCTATCATATTAATCATGTTATAACCAAAATTTCATTTTGAGATGCATCGTTATAATTCTCTGGAACTCTACTCTAAGAAACTAGAGGAAGAGACAAAGAAGCAGCAGAAGTTTTGAGACTAAGTCGGCTGTTGTTTTTGTTTTCCTAAATTTAGTAGGGTAAAACCTGTGATCACAGAGCAGACAAGCAAAGCCTGCTAGCTACTGCATCACCAAAGCCCCCGAGTCACTAAAAAGATGGATTTTTCATATTTGGAATAATTATTTTATGCAAAAGCTATTTTTTTTTTAAACAAAATTTTTTATTTTTAAATAAGAAAAGAAGTCATCGCTAAGTACATATGGTGCAAAGAAATAACAGGATTTGTTGACACCGCCAGAGAAAGCGAAGTGATATCATTCATAAGTTTACTATGATGTCACAATGATCAAACAACATGGATGTTTTTTTTTTTGCCCTCCGTAATATCTGAAAATGTGTTGTTTGTACATCATCATGCCCAGTGCAGCTGAAAACTGCAGTCGCGACCATTACCAAAGCTACTATATAGGCAAATTGGCTTGTACCCAGAGATGTCATGTCACCAGACAAACTGTACAAGTTGTGACAGGGTTAGGTACTTCGTCTTAATCACATTGTAATTGTACTTTAAAATATGAACCTAGCTTTATTTGCCTCTTGGCAGGGAGTTGGCACCCTGTATTTTTTAAATGATATATATATATATATATATATCTATATATGACATATAACAATCAGTATATCATCCAACATTTGCTCTGCAGCATTATATGAAGTGCTGGATAAATCGCTACTGAATTGTTATATTTTTGATTATGTTTTTCTTTGAGGGGGGGGGGGTCTAAGTCATGATGCTGACCACATTTCCATTAAGGGCTGATTGGTTTATACAGAATATGACTAGCACTGGCATGAAGAGGGTCCTCTGCTGACTTTTTGTTGAAGCTTGCCGCTCTTCATTAGCAAGTGTCTTCATTCTAAGTTTGGTGTTACTTTTTTTTTTTTTTTTGAGTTCCGCAAATTCCTTAGTTGAATTGATGAACAGGAAAATGAAAGGAAAGATACTAGCTAAACATTTCTCTGCATGCATAATGTTTTGTTCTCCATGACACTTATCATGACAAAAAAACTGGCAGAATGCCTTATGCAGTAATTGATATCTTTGCAACAGCTAGTTTCCCCTGCTTGCTCCTTCCATCAATGAGAAACTGCTATTCTAGGGATGGATCTAGTTTCCCATGCTTGCTCCTTCCATCAATGAGAAACTGCTATTCTAGGGATGGATCTAGTTTCCCATGCTTGCTCCTTCCATCAATGAGAAACTGCTATTCTAGGGATGGATCTAGTTTCCCATGCCTGCTCCTTCCATCAATGAGAAACTGCTATTCTAGGGATGGATCTAGTTTCCCCTGCTTGCTCCTTCCATCAATGAGAAACTGCTATTCTAGGGATGGATCTAGTTTCCCCTGCTTGCTCCTTCCATCAATGAGAAACTGCTATTCTAGGGATGGATCTAGTTTCCCATGCCTGCTCCTTCCATCAATGAGAAACTGCTATTCTAGGGATGGATCTAGTTTCCCATGCCTGCTCCTTCCATCAATGAGAAACTGCTATTCTAGGGATGGATTATTGATGGTGGCAGCTCCCTGATGCATTTAGTGCATTTGCATGCTGCAGACTTTGCCAAGACTGATGTTTGTTTAGTATTACAAATAGAAGAATGGAGATAGGCATTAGAAACTGAGCAGTTATGGGGTGTGTTGATCCATTTTCTGTGCAATTCAAACCGTGACTAACGACACTTATTATCTCTACAATTCTGATTTTTTTTTTTTTACCTCTGAAATGCTGGTGTTATTAGTATTTCACCGAATCTGTGAACCTCAGGAAGTAAATGCTGGTGTATACAAATGTTGAATTAAGAATCGACATCATAGCTCTCGGGGACATTCCTATAAGCGCTCTGTCCCCATCTTCAGCAACAAGTGAAGAGTTTCAATTCCGATGGCATCAGTAACTGATTGTATATCCATCTCATCTTTCCGTTGAGCGTCAGCCAGATTCCCTGGTAACCCCTCGCAGCACCATTCTCCTCAGTCCCCAATGATCTGTCTGAGTCTCTGCACTGTTCCTTTGCTCCCAAAAGGCACTTACAACATCTAGCTTGAACTCAAAGCCAGTCTTAACCAAACAGAAATGCTACTGGCATTGCTCATGTTTGTAACAACTGTCCTGATAGGTTTTTTCTGCATTTAAAAAGTATGAGTAATTCTCTCCCAGTTTGAAACAACTTTGTGCCAAATTGTTGCGCTCTAGGGTCATTCATTGCTGAATTATCAAAAACAGCCAGGTACACTAGACATGGTTAAGAATGCCAGGCTTCATTCAGATGACCTAGGTTCCAACCTTCTGTATGGCGATGGATTTGTTTCTGTCAGGATGGGGAGAGGGGGGGGGGATAAAATCCCTATGACCACAGTCTGTAGAGACTGCGCTAGTCATTTCTTTTTCTTATAGTCCATGCTGTGTGATGTTAGTAGTCCTGTTTGTCCACAAACTTCTGTCTCATGTACTTTTGATCAGTTCTGACACAGACAATCTTTCATGTCATTGTTACACTGTCCAGCTCCCCATGTATAGATAGTCCCACTGTCCCCCTTAACAAGCAAGTCTAAAAATTGACTAATTAAGGATGTTTCCTTCAAGTTTGGGGTGTGAGAAACCGACAGTGTGCTTACCAATGACCAGCATCTTGAGAATGGATGTGCATCAAAAACTCAAGTTCTGGTTTGAGGTTGTAAACGACGGATCAACATCATGGCACACGGATGTAACCCATAAGTGCTCCGTTCTTCTAACTCAAGTCTGAGTCCAAAGAAGCTCAGCACAGTGCACAAGCTCTGTAGCACCGGCCAGGATCCTGAAATACTTTGGGTAGATTTGTAACTCCAAATTTTGCCTGGGCAGTGCCGTTAGGCTTACTCTTTTCAATTTCCAACTGCCAAAGGATTTTTATGTGCGCAGCGATGCACACAGGCGTCCCATCTCACTACTGAGAGACCATGGGGGAATTACTAGAAGTCCAAGCCCATGTGGGGGAAAAAAATCCCACCCCTTCCTGGAGCTTGAACCTGGAACCTCTAGCACTCGAGGCAGACACCATGCCTTGAGACCACACAGCCCCCACTCAAGTTCAGGAACAAGACCTAAAGTCCAGAAAGGACAAACAACCAGAACTTTCCTCTGGAACTTAAGGTCGGTGAACGTGAAAAAGAAGAAGAAGAAACTGCCCACTATCCTCTCTCTCTGTCTTTCATCCTCTTTTCCCCTGCTCTTCCCCACCCCCATGATCTAATTAGTTTTCTTGATCTCGTGATGTCACCAAAGAATGTAGATTGTCTTTTTTTGAGACATTCATCACGAGTTTTGCATTAATCTATTTACATATATATTTTGTTAACCTACCTTTGTGGTACATTATGTCATCATTTTTGTTGGGGGTTCATATAAAAATATACATTGTTGGCTTCTTGTTTCTTGTTTGGCACAGACAGGCCTATATGCTTGTGATCAGTTAAAGTTAGCATGCCAGGAATCGAACCTGTCACCTCCAAATGGTAACAGCACCTCAGTGTAGAAATAAGTGTATTCAGGCATATGACCAATTAGACATTCCCCCAAAAGGTGTCCTCAGAATTCATCCCAAACTGTTAAAATGGTACCAATGGCTAAAGAAATTCATATTCACCAAAAATATTTAGAATAACAAACACAACAATTATAAACACAAAGCGCTGTAATGCTATGTCTAGAATACAACGAACATTAGGATATCTGATTGGTCAGTTCAGTTGTGTTGCACATAATGAGAAAACGTGTCAGAGCTAGAGAAAATATCATCCTTACCTTGTTGATGTGGGGGGTCAAATTCAGGAAGTGGCCACATATTGACATTCGTTTTGTTTTCTGTGTTTTGTTGTTTCCTTTTATCTTGTTCTGTAACACTACTTGTTTGTTGTTGTTGTTCACTCATTAATTCTGGTGCTCTATATTACTGATCATAATAGGGTTCCCTGGTAATTATAGAATAGCTGTATGATACAGGGTACCATATAACTTTACAGCATCTCAATGATATAGGGTTGTGTAGAACTGTACAGTAGCTGAATAACATGGGGTTCTGTAGAACTATACAGTAGCTGAATAACATGGGGTTCTGTAGAACTATACAGTAGCTGAATAACATGGGGTTCTGTAGAACTATACAGTAGCTGAATAACATGGGGTTCTGTAGAACTATACAGTAGCTGAATAACATGGGGTTCTGTAGAACTATACAGTAGCTGAATAACATGGGGTTCTGTAGAACTATACAGTAGCTCAATAACATGGGGTTCTGTAGAACTATACAGTAGCTGAATAACATGGGGTTCTGTAGAACTATACAGTAGCTCAATAACATGGGGTTCTGTAGAACTATACAGTAGCTCAATAACATGGGGTTCTGTAGAACTATACAGTAGCTCAATAACATGGGGTTCTGTAGAACTATACAGTAGCTCAATAACATGGGGTTCTGTAGAACTATACAGTAGCTCAATAACATGGGGTTCTGTAGAACTATACAGTAGCTCAATAACATGGGGTTCTGTAGAACAATACAATAGGTGAATTATGAAGGGCTCTGTAGAACTATACTATAGCTGAATTATGTAGCATTCTCTAGAACTATACAGTAGCTAAATAACATGGGGTTCTGTAGAACTATACAATAGGTGAATTATGAAGGGTTCTGTAGAACTATACTATAGCTGAATGGCCCTGGGTTCTAGGAAAATATGTGGCTGAACAGCATAGGATTTTGTGAGAATATACTATAGCTCTAGCTGTATATTTTCACACAGCTGATTAGTGCTGATGCAGACATAATCATGCATCTCCCCCCAACCCCCTCCCGGCTGCTACCTGATAGTTTGACCACACCTGAGATTACAGAAATCCTGTAGCTCACAATTACTTCCCATACAAATTTTCCTGTACCTGTTTTAGACAAATTGTATGTACAAATCCTGCCTCAGTGGGATTCAAACACATAATCCTGAAGTATATCTTTGCTTCATTCTGTGAATGTGTTTGTTTAAATGGATTGTGCTTAATCTATAAATAAGACATAGAATGTTTTCATTTTCTCTCTTTCTGGGTCTTCTCATGTGTGATTCAATCCTTCAGAATTATTTTATATGCTTCCTGTATACACGTGGCTTTCTTGGCAAATAAAAACATTTTACTATTATTTTGTAACAATTTATTTGGAGTGTTCACTTCTGTTAAATTTCTGGATGGTCTGTGTTGTTTCAGTGTAAGCTCCCAAATGTATGTAATGTGTGTGTGAGGAGAGAGCATAGGTGTGGGGAGTTAAAGGTTTTGACCCCCCCCCCCCCCCCCCCCCACCCCCACCCCCCCCCCCCCCCCCCCCCACCCCACTGAGCTCCCAAAACCCAGTTGTATGAAGAAGCCAAGGACCCTATTATCCATTTATAAAAACTTCTTATTGACAGTATTATTCATATTTTTTCTAATATAACATTGTTTGAAATTGCCTTTCAGTTTGTTTTTATAATTATAATTATTATACTTTTACACCAAGATTAATGCCCTCCACCTCCCCACTCACACCTTGTGATCTTGTTGACAAGTGATTTTAAGCCTAAGCTTCATTCACCAGGTTTTATCCTGTGAGGCCTAGCCTAGCATCTGCAGTATTGCAGGCCTCCTAGCAAAAGTGAAAAGTGCTGCATGAAGCACAGACTCCATAGCTCCAATGAATTTTGAATTTTGTGGAATAAAATGAGTTTTTAAAACCTGATCTCTAATAGAAATCACATCTCTGACCATTAAAGTATCTGGCACGTGTGTGGCCACCAGAAAGAAATATTAGCTAGAAACAAATTACAAGGGCTGTAACTCAAAGATGTAAGATAAAACTGTTTGATGTTAAGTCCCCTTGATGATTTGGTGCCTGTGAGAAGGATAATGTGATTCCCAAGAGACTTGCGGACAATGTCACTGATAAATATCACACCGCCCACCCCCAACTTAATTTCCAGAACCAGGGCGAAACTGGTATCCAAGCAGTCTCAAAGTCTAGGTGAGTTGATCAACCATTCAGTATAACCTTTACAGAACGTCGCATTCTTCACGGCACACATGAAAGTCTCTCTTTTTCTAGACAATTCTCCAGCCCTGTGTGCTTTCATAGCTAATGCATGTTCAGGACCTGTGTCCACATTCCCAGAAGTTGACCTCTGCCTCGTTTTCCAGAAACTACACCCTCCATCACCGTTCTCACCCGATCACCACGACGCTTGACACGTCCAAAATAGCTCAGCTTTCATGAGAGGATGCTGTTTACAAGCCAGTTGTCTTTGATATTCGGGTCATGCAGGATGTCTACGCTTTTCTCCTTCTTGGTCTACGCTTTTCTCCTTCTTGGTCTACGCTTTTCTCCTTCTTGGTCTACGCTTTTCTCCTTCTTGGTCTACGCTTTTCTCCTTCTTGGTCTACGCTTTTCTCCTTCTTGGTCTACGCTTTTCTCCTTCTTGGTCTACGCTTTTCTCCTTCTTGGTCTACGCTTTTCTCCTTCTTGGTCTACGCTTTTCTCCTTCTTGGTCTACGCTTTTCTCCTTCTTGGTCTACGCTTTTCTCCTTCTTGGTCTACGCTTTTCTCCTTCTTGGTCTACGCTTTTCTCCTTCTTGGTCTACGCTTTTCTCCTTCTTGGTCTACGCTTTTCTCCTTCTTGGTCTACGCTTTTCTCCTTCTTGGTCTACGCTTTTCTCCTTCTTGGTCTACGCTTTTCTCCTTCTTGGTCTACGCTTTTCTCCTTCTTGGTCTACGCTTTTCTCCTTCTTGGTCTACGCTTTTCTCCTTCTCGGTCTACGCTTTTCTCCTTCTTGGTCTACGCTTTTCTCCTTCTTGGTCTACGCTTTTCTCCTTCTTGGTCTACGCTTTTCTCCTTCTGGGTCTACGCTTTTCTCCTTCTCGGTCTACGCTTTTCTCCTTCTCGGTCTACGCTTTTCTCCTTCTTGGTCTACGCTTTTCTCCTTCTTGGTCTACGCTTTTCTCCTTCTTGGTCTACGCTTTTCTCCTTCTTGGTCTACGCTTTTCTCCTTCTTGGTCTACGCTTTTCTCCTTCTTGGTCTACGCTTTTCTCCTTCTTGGTCTACGCTTTTCTCCTTCTTGGTCTACGCTTTTCCCCTTCTTGGTCTACGCTTTTCTCCTTCTTGGTCTACGCTTTTCTCCTTCTTGGTCTACGCTTTTCTCCTTCTTGGTCTACGCTTTTCTCCTTCTTGGTCTACGCTTTTCTCCTTCTTGGTCTACGCTTTTCTCCTTCTTGGTCTACGCTTTTCTCCTTCTTGGTCTACGCTTTATTCCTTCTTGGTCTACGCTTTTCTCCTTCTTGGTCTACGCTTTTCTCCTTCTTGGTCTACGCTTTTCTCCTTCTTGGTCTACGCTTTTCTAAGGATTTTCTGCAGCATTAAAGTTCAAAATCTCCGATTGTCTTTTTCAAAGACAAAGTGAGAGTACATGACGCACATCTAATTTTTTCACTTGGACTTGGATTTCTAGTAATTCCCCCCTGGTCCCCCCTGGTAGTGAGATCGGTGTACATTGTTGCGCATGTAGACAAATCACTTGGCGGTTGGAAATCGAAAAGATATCGGACGTCCGCGTACATTGTTGCGCACATTTTTTTTTTTTTTTTTTACGTATCCAGAAACCAAGAGTTGTAAACCCTTTGGCTCGGTACTATGGATATCGCAACCCTTCGGCATTGATTCCATTATAGGTACCGTTAATCTGGGAGAAATGTGGCTTTTCTGCCTACCCCCGGGAGTGAACCCGGACCACAAGGAGTTCGTCACCCGGCCGCCGCGAACGTCATGTTGCGCACATAAACAAATCCCTTGGCTGTTGAAAATCGTAAAGATATCGGACGCCCGTGTGCATTCTTGCGCACGTAAACAAATCCCTTGGCTGTTGGAAATCGAAAAGATATCGGACGCCCGTGTGCATTCTTGCGCACGTAAACAAATCCATTGGCTGTTGGAAATCGAAAAGATATCGGACGCCCGTGTGTATTGTTGGGCACGTAAACAAATCCCTTGGCTGTTGGAAATCGAAAAGATATCGGACGCCCGTGTGTATTGTTGGGCACGTAAACAAATCCCTTGGCTGTTGGAAATCGAAAAGATATCGGACGCCCGTGTGTATTGTTGGGCACGTAAACAAATCCCTTGGCTGTTGGAAATCGAAAATATATCGGACGCCCGTGTGTGTTGTTGGGCACGTAAACAAATCCCTTGGCTGTTGGAAATCGAAAAGAGTAACCCAGCGACGCTGCCTGGGCAACAATTTGAAGTTAAAAATTTACCTAAATTATTTCAGGATCTTACTCAGCCTGTGCACTGTGCTTAGCTTCTTTGGACTCAGGCTTGAGTTAGAAGAAAAACAGAGCACTTATGGGTACTACCTGTGTGCCATGATGTTTATCTGTTGTTCAAACTTCAAACCTCAAATCCATAAGTTGTCACGGGAAATATGCATGACCTCCAAATGTTTACTTTAACTTGCTTGCAGGTGTTATGCCAAAGGTTCTTGGTGCTGTTTAATCTCTGCTTTGCTAAAGCAAGACTGGAAAATTACAGTGTGATGAATATTAGAACCTGCACTTGGCAGTTTGGGTTCCAGGAACTGTTCTTGGGGGGGAGGGGGGGGGGGGGAATAGTAAATCCACTGTCCTTTACCAAGCGTGACGTAACAGGCGTAACGTGAGTTGTCTGAAATTTGGATATTTTGGGCCAAGATTTTCAAGACTAGTTGTAAACCACAACACGATGCACCAATCGCTCATTTGAGGGCGACCACAGACACACACAAAAAGAGGATCGATAGCATTGCACCGTGTGAAATCTCAGAATGGCCAGCCGAAAGTAGAGTTTCGCATAGTGCATGAACCCCGTAGCTACAGCGACGATCTCCGGGGATCCCCGTAGAACTTGCAATCATGAATTGGAAAAAAAAAACATCCGGGAAAAGAATGCACAATCTTCATAGCCTGAGCTAACGACTAACTCTGCACGGTGGAAATCTCAGGAGAAGAAGAAAAAAGTGGAAAAAGAAATAGTAGTAATTGTAGTAGTTGTGGTTGTAGTAGTTGTGGTAGTAGTAGCTGATGTTTGATGTTTGAACAATGGATCAACATCATGGCACGCGAGTAGTAACCCGTAAGTACTTCTAACCCAAAAGTAAGTCTGAAGAATCTCCGCGCAGTGCACATACTCCGTAGCACCAGCGAGGATCCTGAAATACTTTGAGTGGATTTTAAACTCCGGGCAGCGCCGTTAGGCTAATATTTTCGACTTCCAACTGCCAAGAGATGGTTTACATGCCTAGCATTACACACGGGCGTCCGATCTTACTACCGAGAGGCATGAGGACATTACTAGAAAACCACGTGAAAACATCCAAGCCTTCACCACGGTCTGAACCTGGGACCTCTAGCACTCGAGGCGGACGCCATGACCCGCGACCACTGAGCCCACCCCCCCCCCCCCTACGTTGTAGTGGTAGTAGTAGTAGTAGGAGGAGGAGTAGTAGTAGCAGTAGTAGTAGTAGAGCAGTAGTAGTAGGAGTAGTAGTAGAGTAGAAGTAGCAACAGCAGCATCAGTAGTAGTAGTAGTAGTAGTAGTAGTAGTAGTAGTAGTAGTAGTAGTAGTAGTAGTAGTAGTAGTAGAGTAGTAGTAGCAGCATCAGTAGTAGTAGTAGTAGTAGTAGTAGTAGTAGTAGTAGTAGTAGTAGTAGTAGTAGCAGTAGTAGCAGTAGTAATAGTAGGAGGAGTAGTAGTAGCAGCAGCAGTAGTAGTAGTAGAAGTAGTAGTAGTAGTAGTAGAGTAGTAGTAGTAGTAGTAGTAGTAGTAGTAGTAGTAGTAGTAGTAGTAGTAGTAGTAGTAGTAGTAGTAGTAGTAGTTGTAGTAGTATCAGTAGAAGCTGTGCCTACCTACCGCTCCACCTTAGCTCCGATAGAGGCAAGAATCTATTATAAACTTTGGCTACTGTAGCACCGTTAAGTACTTGAAACAGTGCGTGTAGTTGGCAACCTGTTTTTTTTTAACAGCGCGACAAGCTACAGTGAATAAACCCCAGTGTGGAATTGTCGCCAGTATTAATCAGTGCATTGATTCCTGCTCGGCATTGTGAGAGTCCACTTCACATGGTGTGTTTGCCTACTAAAGGGAGATATTTTCTTCAGCTGGTTGGATAAGGTAGGGACTCTTTCTCACTGCTTGGGTTTTACGTAGATATTCTATTTTTCTCAGTAATTCTGTGTGTTTGTAAATTAATGGTAATAGATCAAACGATTTTTGTTTAGGTTTCGCTGTCGACAGTTCCCCTGTGTGGGTTCCAAGGGTCAATTAGCGGAAGGGGGAAGTAGACCTACCTGCTCAATAACAAGCATGGAGTAAAGAGAAGCTAGCCGAAGCCTGATATGTTACACCGAAAGGCGAAGATATTGCAGCGTAGCCGTGAACCATAAAACAATGCGCGAACAGCCCTTTACGTAAAAGATGAAAATTTAAATAAAAAATTTACCAGGTGCGTAACTATGCGTTTTATATATATATATATATATATATATATATATATATATATATATATATATATATATATATATAATTTGCCATTCAGCGAATACTTATTATTATGTAACTAGGCTATCCTCCGAATAACGGTCCTAATTATGGAGGCAAAAAATATACTCTAACAGGGCCTCAGTCACATGGTTATTGCGGACCCCTTCCGGCGAGTTAAAGTCACTGCCGAGAGTATCTCCCACGCAGCAGCTATCGCATCTCATGCAGCTTCCTCCATTTTATTTGCTCGTGAGTCCCAGCCATCTAGTTTAGCCCCGCTAAACTGTCGGCGGTGTGCTGTGTAGTCGCCGGAAGAGGTCCGCAATTTACATGCCACTGAGGCCCTGTTAGGGTACATTTTCTGCCTCGATAATATGGGACCGTTATTCGGAGTATAGCCTTTAACTAGGCCCAATCTCCTTTATTTACCCGGCTCTCAGAAAATTATAACAGGCTAAAGTCAACCCTCACCCCAAAAAACACAATGTTTTCTTTGTGTCACCACCTCTGTTGAACAGACAACACTTGTATGACGTTAGGACAAATAATCTGGATGATGCACACCAGCGTAGCGTCTAGATGCTCGCCCGAAGCTTGAAGGTCTTTGGAACGAATTCGCATAAAGTCGGAATTGTCTCTTTCTCCTTTCTGGACTTGTTTGAGGTTCGCGAAGTTTGGCTTTTACTAACAATCTGTCCAAAGCACGTAACTTCTGCCGTCTTCTCAGCATTTTCTGGACATTCAAGACAAAGCTGTAACGGCTTTGCTGTGCGCATATCTGTATACGAATCGTATTCCAAATAAAGATCTAATACCAAGCACAGGTTTTGCGTTTAAACAGTACGTATGCCAAGTTGGACTTATTACTAGCGGACGTGAATTATTGTGTATTATTATATCAGTAAATTCCCAAGTTATCGCCGATTCATCGATTTGCAACTGTGATCGAGAATGCTTCCATGAAATACCTGGTCGTCGATTGCTTATCAGAGCTAGCTGTAAATCTTTGCTTGATTGTCGTATTTGTGTAGCCATATCTGCTTTACATTGATCTATGTTCTGTACACAATCACATACGTTTGAGATATGGCGTCAGTATTGTTCGTAGAAACAGGTTAATGCATACACATTCCTTTAATGAAATGATCGTACAACTATGGAATCGTTTTTTTTTTTTTTTTTTTTTAAGAAAATCAATTCTGCCATTAAAGAACGAGAGGTAAGTTTACTGTTAAATTTTCCATTTACTACTTTTACAGTTACCAGTTTTTTTTTTTTTTTTTTTTTTTTTCTGTGGTACGCAGTAGCGGCACCTTTTAAGTCATCATTCTTTTAGTTCTGCAGCTCTCCTGTAGCTAGAGAACAAGACGCATACACATGTTGTAATTGTAACAGACTATGAAGGCATGCTGAAAAAGGTGAAGACAGGGATGCTTCGAGCAGAGTGGCAAGTATCACTGGGAAGATCACGGGTAGTGAGCATACTTTGGATTTTTTTTTCCAGGCATGGTGGTAATGAACAGACAGACAGATTGGCTGGATCTGTACCACTGGGTGGTGAAAAGATACATGAAAATGCAGGTGTGGTCAAGGCCCTTTGGGAACCAGCAACGGAATCAGTAGAGAAAGAAGATTATTATGTTCTGGAGAGAATAAGGCACCTTATTCAGAGGAAAGGCTGGACGGACATATAACCAGATTGTGACCGGTACAATCAGTATTGGAACTCTTCGCTGGCTGCTGAAGATGAGGACAGAGCACGCATGGAAATGCCTCGAGTGCTGTGATGTCAATTCTGATCTCTTCAAGTTCAGAGCTACTATAATAGACACTGAGTGATGCATACCCGCATCTTTTTTTAGCCACTTTGTGGTGAGTATTGGTTCTCCTCCCCCCCTCCCCCACCCACCACTCCCACCCTTTTTGTGTGTGTCTAGAAGAAAAAAAACCGATGATAACATTACTGCTACTGTTTTTACTACTACTATAATAGTAGGTTTAGTCATGAAGGTCAGGGCCTCAGCAAGAATGTTAGGTAGGGAAGTAGGATACGTTCATGGAAGTCCCAAAGACGGAAGAAATGCAACCCTTTAGTGTGTTCCATAGAGAAAGTCGTCTTTTTGTGATAAATGTTGAATTAAGAATCAACATCGCAGTACTCGGAACATTTCCATAACAGCTCCGCCATTATCTTCAGCATCTAGGGTAGAGTTCTTAATCTAAAGCAGCCAGTAGCAGACTGTAATATACATCAGTCTTGCATTTACCTGAAGGTTTTAGCGTCGGTCAGATCTCCTGGTCACTTCTTGCAGCACCGTTTTTCTCGGATTGTAATGATTTATTTGTCGCTTCGCACTGTTCATTCGCTTCCAGAGGACCCTTACAACATCTAGTAGGCGCATACCCCATACTTTTCATAATAGTCCACAGTTTGTGATGTTGGACACAATCAAATGCTCATCAATCAAATAATAATAATAATAATAATAATAATAATAATAATAATAATAATAATAATAATAATAATATGGTAATATTAACAATAATAATAATGAGCCCATATCCATTAATGTGAAATGGGATCTAAAGTCTTAAATGCCTGTGGTTTCAGCGCCCCTGCAAATGTCCTTTGCTTGATCTCATTTCCAATACCGGATGCATAACTTATAATGTACAATATCATACCTTTTTTTTTCCGAGGAAAGATATCAAGCATTGCTCCGGATTATCCAGATTTGGTGTTATCTGTAAGTCAGCAGTTAATTTGCAGTTTTCAAATAACACTTAACGTTTTACTGCCGAGGAGATTATATACAGATTAACAATGTCACTTTATGATACTTACAAATGTCATTGATAGGCACTTTGGTACCAGTTTCACGGCTGTCGAGGACGCAAGTACCAGGTAACGCCTAGATACTTCCAAGATTGTGCAAATTACGTTAGATGTGAAAGAAACCGGATTCACAATCTTTGTCTTTTTGTTCTTCTTCTTCTCCTTTGTTGTTGTTGTTGTTGTTGTTGTTGTTGTTGTTGTTGTTGTTGTTGTTGTTGTTCTTCTTCTTCTTCTTCTTCTTCTTCTTCTTCTTCTTCTTCTTCTTCTTCTTCTTCTTCTTCTTCTTCTTCTTCTTCTTCTTCTTCTTCTTCTTCTTTCTTCTTCTTCTTCTTCTTTCTTTTTCTCTTCTTCTTCTTCTTCTTCTTCTTCTTCTTCTTCTTCTTCTTTTCTTCTTCTTCTTCTTCTTCTTCTTCTTCTTCTTCTTCTTCTTCTTCTTCTTCTTCTTCTTCTTCTTCTTCTTCTCTTCTTCTTCTTCTTCTTCTTCTTCCTTCTTCTTCTTCTTCTTCTTTCTTCTTCTTCTTCTTCTTCTTCTTCTTCTTCTTCTTCTTCTTCTTCTTCTTCTTCTTCTTCTTCTTCTTCTTCGTCTTCTTATTTTTCCTCTTTTTCGTTCTCCTCATCTTCTTCTTCTTCCCCCTCCTTCTCTTCTTCTTCTTCGACATCGTCTTTTAATTCTGTCGCTCTTCCTTTTGATTTTATAAACATAGTAATCACATGTTCATATCTCAATTACGGGGCCATCTTTGAATCTGTTTATGTGTATGTTGATGTGTAGATGGTTGGGGTGTGTGCGCTCGCCCGAGTGTGTGTGTGTGTGTGTGTGTGTGTGGGTGGTGAGTGGGTGGGTGTGGGTGGGTGTGAGTGTGTGTGTGTGTGTGGGTGGGTGGTGGGTGGGGGTGGGTGGGTGGGTGTGTGTGTGTGTGTGAAAAGTACAAGTATTATATTTGTTTGAACAGCTAAGGAAGTTACAAATGTCTTTCCATTATCACAGGGTTGAAAGCTGGAGGGTATGGTCCTGACTGTCTTTCATTAGAATCGGCAACGCATCTGCGATGAGTCAGAACCCAAACAAAAACACCGCTTCAATCACCAAAACTGGCAGCTGTAATAATGGAAGATCTCCCATCGTGGGCAACCCTCACGGAAATAGCGGACACAACGTTCGAAGCTTCGCTGCAAACAGATCCAACCTACTCTGCGATATCAACAGAGAAAGTTGTAATATCCCCAACGATGTATTCAACAATCGAAGTCAACCACCATGTCCACTTTTTCAAACACGCAGCAGAATTCGTTCCAATGATTCTCGCTGGGCACACCCATTTCATAACAGACTGACAAATCCAACAACGCCAGTGTCCTCAAACAACGTAACCAGCATTATATCTCAGACGCGGGTATTTGATCCCTCAGAAGGCATCATCATGAATAACACTGACAACGAACTTGATACTAAAAGTGATCAGTTTTTCAGGGAACCTGATACACCCAGACACCCAGACTGGTCCCACTTTAAGAGAGTACCTTCAATTGTTCCCTCCACCTTGAATGAAACCGACAGTGGCTCTCAAAGTATACCGTTGCCAGGCAGCACTTCATCACACTGCAACACTTGCTCAAACAAATCTCACTTCCAAGGAAATGAAATGGAATCATTCCCTTCTCGTTTCACCAGTCCTTTGCATTCAGCAAATATCCATGCTAGAAGAGTGAGGAAACGAGCATTATCTATATCACCATCCATCTCGGAGGGTTTGGATCTGAATTCTATCATTCGAATTTCCCCAACGTCGTTGTTTACCCACTTGTTGTCTAGACACTCTTCCACCAGTGGCTCTCCCCAACCCGGACAGCAGGGGTCCTTTTCTCACTTGTCTGTGAGAAACACGAGCCCGTATTTCCAACATGGCTCCGGACAAAGAGGCTCTGGGTACAACACATCACCCTTTGGCATGTTTCCTTCAGAGAACAACCTCATGCAGGAGATCATGAGCAACGCCTATGTTGCCTCTAAAGATGATATGCCTTCGGTTGAGCAGAATTATTATTCTGGAAATCTATACAACGATCTGGATAGAATCCAGAATAGACTAGAAAACGGTTGCCAGAGATGTCCGGTCTGTGAAATTTCACAAGTAAATAACTTCACCTCACCTGCTGTATATTCAAACTGTGGATTATCAGATCGATTCGACTCTTTACCTTCTTCCACAAATGAAGCCATCCAGAGACAAAATGATTATGGCGTAAGTATGAGTGGAGAAGCACCTCCCTCTTCCTGCAACTTCGGTGTGCCTGACGATCATTCACACAACATTCAGCAACAGCATATACACCATAATTATCTTCATCAACAGCATCACCATATGACACGCAGATCAGCAATGCAAGCTTCTAATTTCAGCAATCACCACGCTCAATGTCATCAGCATTTAGAGACGGCCCATGCAGTTCAAGAAATTCCTAACGTACATCAGCTCCATCAAATGGCTGCTTCCCGCGCTGGCCAACAAATGCCACTTAACATTCGTTCAGTACAAAGTTTCAGCACAGGAGAGTTACACAATCTAAATGGTTTAAGAGACAACTTTGAAAACTCCAGCATACCATCCGTAACTATGGACGCTGTTTTCAGTTACCAGGACAGTACACTACACGAGGGGTCAGCCGCTGGCCTTGGCGAGTGTAAAGACGATGATCCCATGGTGTGTCGCTGGAAAGACTGTGGTTTGATGTTTGGGGCAGAGCAGGAACTAGTTTGTCACGTGGAAAAGGTGCATGTGAACCGGCAGAAGGACGAGGTGTTTACGTGTCTGTGGAAGAACTGTGTTCGTGATACTCGCCCGTTCAATGCTCGCTACAAGCTTCAAATTCACATGCGGGTGCACACAGGAGAACAGCCACACAAGTGTTTGGTAATTATTATTTGCATCTCCACCCCAACCCCCAGCCAGCCCCACCCCATAACCATTTAACAAATAACACTTAGTATTTATTCTCTGATCGCCAAAATACTAAATACACTCTTGCTGTTGTTGTTGTTTTCAGACTCAAATGAATCCTTTAATATTTTAGCTATTCAAAATTATAAACGTTCTTTTTCATATTTTAATGCCCATTAGAAAAAGGATCCTTTTCTACGCCTTCAGGCATATTGGTCATTTAGAGATTGACCTATATATTATTGACCAATCAGCAGTCGGTTGGCGATGTGGTCAAGATCACACCGGCCGACTTTACTTTCCACGACCTTACCCGGTATACATTTAAAGGCTGGCTCGATCTGGGAGCCAAGGTCATTTCTGAAGAAAAAAAGCCTGACTTATTACGTCTGACGCCAAACAAACAAAGGTTCGTGTCGGCTTCGTGTAGTGGTCTTTCCGATCATAGAAGTGACCACCACTAGAACTTCAAGAGTCGCAATAGAAGAAGACGTCCTTTCTTCTTTCCGTTTTCACCTCCAGGCCTCCACTCGAAGATTTCACTGCCGTGAGATGATCAAATATCAGTACGTGCAGTAAGCAAACACGACTGGTCCCAGATACCCAGTTCAGTCGCCAGATTTAATCAGGGCACTGGTAAACAGATCGGAAGTTCCATAGCATAATGTACTCTCTTTATATTTTATATTTAAGCAGAACATAGGCGAAAATCTGGCCTCCCCAGATGGCCATTGCCACTGTGTCAGTTTGAATGTAATACATGATTTTTGATATGATTTCTTCCTTCCCTTCACGTACCTCCCTTCTGATCAAAGAGTTAATGAAGATAGCTCCACGGAGCACTAGAGTATATCTGCAGTGCATTCACGTCACTGATGTTAAAGGAAACATGATCATCCCTTGCGTGTCTGTTGTTTCACAACAAAACAAGACATTCAAGTCTGTGTCCGGATTCTTCATGAGTGTTAATGATTCTGGAAGCCCCAAGAAGGAGCTTATCAGCTCTGAAGGTACATAGAAAGGGGCAATAAACCGCAGGTTGAAATATTTGCCAAGCACTTGTGTGAAAACTCACAATGGGAGTAATTAAAGCTAGGGGCCGCAACCTGTGTTGTGACAAACAAGTAACGATTGTCGTTACTGGGAACTTTGTCACGTAATCTACGGGATTTTGTTACATCGTAGACCAAAAGAAAGGCGAGGTTTTAAGTCAGGGTTTGATGTTAGGCAGGTTTCTGAAGTTTATGAGCTTTTAACGAGGGAGATGTAAAGATAATTACTCACATTAAAGTTAAATATAGCAGCGGAAATTCGGTTAAGGAGAGAATAACGGGGTTTTAAGCAACTCTTTCGTGAGCGACATGAATTTAGCCACTAGACGCTCCGTCTACGACCCGAAAATCATGGGTTCGAATCCTCACCGAGTTGGCTTTTTGTTTTAAGAAAATGAATACGATGCTGCGATTAGGGACCAGCAGATCTGCCCAACGCTCAGCACTCAAGGAAAAGGCGAAACGGATGTACAATGTGACTGTTACTAGTGCCATCAGAATAGGAACTCTGCGCTTGCGGCTGAAGATGGGGACGGTTTACTTATGGCAATGTTATGAGTACTGTCATATAGATTCCTAATTCGAAATTCAACATAAAAAATGACCTTGACTCCAGGTCGACCCAGTCTAAAATGACCTTGACTCCCAGTTCGACTCAGTCTAAAATTACCTTGACTCCCAGTTCGACCCAGTCTAAAATGACCTTGACTCCCAGTTCGACCCAGTCTAAAATGACCTTGACTCCCAGTTCGACCCAGTCTAAAATGACCTTGACTCCCAGGTCGACCCAGTCTAAAATGACTTTGCCTCCCAGGTCGACCCAGTCTAAAATGCAGGGCCGTGTCGTGCTATGGTACAGAGAAGCGCCACCGTAAGGGAGCGGCATAAGCATCGAAATCAAAATACACTTTAAGCGTTTAAGGGGCGGTATTTCCAAGCCTTGCATCGTAATGTGAAAATCTACGGTCCTGTTAAAATGGATACCAGGTAAAGCCTTGAGAAGTAAAGGCGGTTGACGTGAATTTAACCATATCACCTATTGTTCTTTGAATCGGCAACGCTTAAAAGACTGCAAGAACTTCAGGTCGAAAGAGGAGTAGCCAAACCTGAACACTATACAGGTATCCAAAGAAGAAAAAAAAAAAAAAACCAACATAACCGGTGTTATCAGTCACCACACGCTGGGGGATACACTGAAGATGGGATCTGAGCGCTTATGGGCTTGTCCCATGTGCAATGAGGATTATTTTTTGATTAACTAACTAACATATTACTCTATAAAATTAGAGTCTAACATCATATGCCCGAATGGGTCAATAGCGTGAAAAGAGTCCTTCAGTTTTTATTTAACTTTTTTTGCGTCAACGTCATGTGTCATATCAACAGTCGTACGCAATCATGATTCGCCATCTATCATCATCACCAGAATCATGAATCAGATCAGTGTTCTTGTCCCGCTCACATCATATGGCAAAGCCATCAGTATCCGTGTCAACTGCTCCAAATATTAGTATTATGGCCAAGAAAACACTTGACAGAAACTGCAGACAATACATTTCTGGCATAATTAGTTTTTAAAAGGGTCGAAAATTATAGGGAAGAGAAAAAAAAGTGGGTAAGAAAGAACAAATAGTTTATGTCAGCTTTACAAAATCGATCACAATGAACAAACAAAGGACGTTGCGGCGATTAGCCTTCATCAGCACATAAAGAACAACACAACACACATACACAAATATGCACAGACTACGAAATGACCACATGGGACTATAATGTACGAAATAAATGATACTCATCTGTGTCCCTGGCGAAAAACTTCGTTCAAGAAGATGAGCAGGACAGATACTAACTTATATATCACCACCGCGCAGACGGGAAGCAAAAACTGGGTCGGTATAACTGGATAATGGGAGGAGTCTACGTTTGATATAAGTTTGTTCAAACTTGGCATGTAACCTTTTAGTATTCGTGTCCTTGTCAGAATTATTTGTAAACAAACACCTAAGTTTTTTTTTTCCTCATTTGCTGTCATCGTCATTATCAGGTGCCTTGTCGACTGGCGTGGGCGATCACGCCTCTTCACAATCTGCGATTTCCTGCAGCATGTATCAGTTCGTGTGCCGACACACCTCCATGCCATGCAACAAGACTGTCAAGAATCTTTTCTCGTTATCTTTCTCTATCCCTCCTTCCACAGATCTTTCCAGTGGTCACAACATGTTCCATTTTCCCACTTCACATTAAAAAAAAAAAAAGTAAAAAGTAAAGATCCCTTTTCACGCCTTTCGGCGCATCGGGCATATGGGCAGAGCGTCCCATATTTTTACAGACCATCAGCCCTCTGTGGGTAATGTGGTCAGCATTACGCCGGCTGTCTTTACTTTCCCAGGACAGCCCATCCTGGTCTCTTCTCATAACATGGTCGAAACATGACGACTGTCTCCTTCTGATGTCTGTGATTAGTTGTCTTCGGGCTCCCACCTCTTTTAAAACCTCTTGGTTGCTCTTTTTGGCTGCCCAAGGTATTTTAAGCATTCTTCTGTAAAACCACATCTCTGAGGCCTCAAGAAATTTTGCTGTATTTTTGCTGTATTTGTTATTGGCTGTATATTTACAAAACAAACAGACACCGATTCAGAGCAATCAGTCAGCATACTTACAGTTACCTGAATAATGGGAACTTTTCAAAAACATCCAATTTTACGCATTCATAGGGAATAAACTCTCAGGTCGTCATTCACAGAATATATTTCCAGTGGTTTGCGATTTGTCATTGTATTTTGGATAGGCTATCTAAATATTTAAAACGCATCGCTGCGCATGTGAACTGGTTTCCAATCTCCACACGTGTGTCAATAACTGTGTATTCTTTCTTTTTCATTGTCATACAAAATAATGGTCAAACAAAGATAAAAGAAAATAGCCGCTTTGAGAAAATAGCAGTGCCTGTGCAATTATAAATTATAAAACAAAAGAACATTTAAGATCTAAGGCCACATTCACAAATTCGTGTTGATCTTGAGAGGAGTTTTCGAGAAATTTATAAAAAATGTGACGGCTTGAATATTGAAACTCTCTAAGGCAGCTTCACAATGGAAACTGCGGCTATAACAAAGGCATTAGCTTGGCTGGGTACTCGAAAGTTCACACATTCTTCCTGCATTTAGCGACTCAATGGATATGCCTAATTAGGAAAAACCAGACAACGTTCATTAGAGAAGAATGGACTGTACTCGTTTCACTAAGCACTTCGGAAATGAAATACCTAAAACCCATTTTTGTACCGGTTAATACGGGTGTTTGAGGCAACGAGCGTGCAGATGGTCGCGAAACACCGCGGTTATTATGACTATTCCAGTAACCTTGGCTGGAATCAAATGAACAATGCAATCAAGAGACGTAGAATTCATACACTGGAAGACTAATTAATTCAACAACAGATAGTCGAAATGGAATGGAAGTGGAGTTTGAATCATGTGGCGACTGGTGCTATTAGAATGTCGACTCTTCGCTGGCTCCTGAAGAAGGGGTGATTTTAAGTGTCTATACGTGAGACTGTCACGAGTGCAGTGTTGTCTTTTCATGAAGTATTCATTCATTCATACACAAGAGATAGAGCGATGTATAGAAAGATAATTCTGAAAAGCTATATAAACCCTATATTAATATACAGGTGTGAATCATGGACAGTTGGCAAAGCAGTGAAAACTTATTTGGGAGCTGCGGAGATGAAAATACCCTGGACAAGTAAAAATAAAAAAAAATTAAAAGTAATGAAGATGTTTTGGAAGAAACTGACTCCCGAAGAGAACTGATTGCCGACATCAGAAAGAGACAATCTACATTCTTTGGTCATGTGATCGAGAAAACTGTAGTACATCGTGACAGTAGGAAAGTTGGAGGGGAAAAGAGGCAGAGGGAGACCGAGAGAACAGATGCTGGACAGTTTGGCATCATAGCATGGAGGAACATCTGTGTCAGAGTTGATTGAAAGTACGAGACAGAAGATTGCTGATAGACATGACTACTATCGCCACACGGCATGGACTATGGAAGATCATCGTTCCAACCACACTGAAGAGAAAACTGTATGGTACACGAGAGGATATGGATTGCACGATAGCTTTCATAAAGGCTACCGGCCTCCTGATATAAGTTTTCTGACAGAAGGATCGATGAAGAAGAAGAAGAAAAACTGACTGAAAGCATACGAGACAGAAGATTGTGGCTAGACATGACTACCATCGCCACACGGCATGGACTTCAAGAAGAAGAGAAAGGAAAATAAGAGGAGAGGTAGAGTAAGAGAAAAGGACACATAGAGAGAGAGAGAGAGAGAGAGAGAGAGAGAGAGAGAGAGAGAGAGAGAGAGAGAGAGAGAGAGAGAGGCGTTTTCATTTCAGTGTTTGTTGCTTTATATTTGTTAATGCGTCTTCTATAACTGTTGTTGTTCATGATTTTCTGCACAGGCCGATGGCTGCACGAGGGCTTTCTCACGGCTGGAAAACCTGAAGATCCATCTCCGCAGCCACACAGGGGAGCGACCTTACAAATGTGACCATCCTGGTTGCGAGAAAGCTTTCAGCAATTCATCTGACCGTGCTAAACACAAGAAGACACACATAGATACTGTAAGTGTTCTCTTTGTAAAATACGAAACCATCTCAAGCTCTTTCTCTATGGACGATGTAAAACTTGCAAGTTTCTTTTTGCTGTTTTTCCTGTCACATATAGACACTGTGATATGTTGTTTTTTTTTTTTTCTTCTTCTTCTTTCTGTCAAATATAGACACCGTGAGATGTTTTTGTTTTATTCTTTCTGTTACATATAGACACCGTGAGATGTTTATTTTTCTTCTTTCTGTCACATATAGACACCGTGAGTTTTTTTTTTCTTCTTTCTGTCACATATAGACACCAAGCGATGTTTTTTTTCTGTCACATATAGACACCGTGAGATTTTTTTCTTCTTTCTGTCACATATAGACACCGTGAGATTGTTTTTCTTCTTTCTGTCACATATAGACACCATAAGTTGCTTTTTATTTTTCTTTCTGTCACATATAGACACCGTGAGAGTTTTTTTGGGTCTTCTTTCTGTTAAATATAGACACCATAAGTTGCTTTTTTCTTCTTTCTGTCTCATATAGACAAGGTAAGTTTTCCTTTTCGTCAAATGTAGACACTGTAAGTATTTTTTGTTCTGTCACAAATAGACATTTTTATTTCTGTCACACATTGATACTGCTAGTATCTTCTTTCTGTCACTTATAGACAGTGCTAGTTTTTTTTCTGTCTCTTTCACACACACACACACACACACACACACACACACACACATACACACACACACACATTGCTAGTTTCTTCTTTCTGTCACACATAAACACTGCTAGTTTATTCTTTCTGTCACACGTAGATACTGCTTGTTTCCTCTTTCTGTCACACTTAGACACTGCTAGTTTCTTCTTTCTGTCACACGTAGATACTGCTAGTTTCTTCTCTCTGTCACACATAGATACTGCTAGTTCCTTCTTTCTGTCACACATAGACACAGATAGTTCCTTCTTTCTGTCACACACAGACACTGCTAGTTTTTTTCTTTCTGTCACACACGGACACTGCTACTTTCTTGTTAATGTCCCACAAGTTTCTTGAGGAAACAAGATTTTTATAGTAATCTTACAATAACCTAGCATACCAGTAAAGATTGCTCGGCAGGCCACCTTTAGCCCGCGGACCATCGCTTGCTCACCCTTGGTCTAGGCCACCTTTAGCCCGCGGACCATCGCTTGCTCACCCTTGGTCTAGGCCACCTTTAGCCCGCGGACCATCGCTTGCTCACCCTTGGTCTAGGCCACCTTTAGCCCGCGGACCATCGCTTGCTCACCCTTGGTCTAGGCCACCTTTAGCCCGCGGACCATCGCTTGCTCACCCGTGGTCTAGGCCACCTTTAGCCCGCTGACCATCGCTTGCTCACCCGTGGTCTAGGCCACCTTTAGCCCGCTGACCATCGCTTGCTCACCCTTGGTCTAGGATCGTATGCCCGTTGCGCTACCAGCGTGAAAAATGATCCTTCACTCGACTATGTTAGCATGTCTCAGATGTGATGAAGATTACCAGTTTGTAAGTGTGTCGTTGAACATATACAACGATGCTCTAAGACACTTTGATATGCCCACAGCGACCTTATGTGTGTCAAACGAGTGGTTGTGGCAACCGCTACACGGATCCGAGCTCTTTAAGGAAGCACACCAAGAGCCATTTAAGAGGACAAGTGCAGCAACAACAGCAGCAGCAGCAGAAAAAGAAGGTGGGTCAGACTAAGATCTTTTACAATTTCGGTCTCATGTAGGCGTAATCTATACATTACAACTGTTTTTATTTTTTAATTGTATGTAGCTTTTCTAATATCCTACCCCAAACAGGGGAAATCCACAGGTCACGGGACAGTCTAATATTTCAGGGGGTGGCAGATAGGCTATATGCAGTCGTAGGACCTAAGCTGCACTCTCTCGTGGGACATAGGTGGGTTGGTGTTAGGACCAGTTGTAGATGTTTTGGGGTCGTTAAAAGCTTCAGAAAGCCAGTCTTATCACCCTCTAAAATGTTGGACTGTTATGTGACGTCATCTGGGGGTAGGATATTACGAAAGAATCAGTTGTATTCTTGGTGGTACTGTTGTTGTAGAGAGAACCTTTTTTGCTAAGCCAGATAGATCGATCTGTCTTTGCATAACGGCCAATGCTTGCTAAGAGCCTCGTACGAAGAACGAACTCATTAGTTCTAGCGACGACCGCCAGAAATCTCTGTAAAGTCCGCATGTGTACTGAACGACGTGTCCTTGAAACAAACCCACTACCTTAAGAGGGCAAGGAAACCGGCTTGACCACTATGCCACCGAGACCTCCCAACTGGACCTATTAATTGACCTAGTTATATAAAGTCAAGACATTAAGATCCGCTCATGTGTGTGTGTATCGACTTTGATTTACTTTTGCCCCTGGGTATAGAGAAGACATTGTTCTGTGTCTATGTATGTTCTGTCTCTTCTCTACATTCGTAGTCGAGAAAGATTTAGTGTTCTGGCTCTGGCTCGTCTGATAGCCTTCGCTTTATATTATACTGTTGTAGTAGGAGGAGGCCGCGTTAGCGCAGTCGATAGGAGACTCGCTTTTAAATCCAGCTGCGACTCGCTGCAGCCCACGGCCGGTGTTTGAAACCGGGCGGTTTCCGGGGTTCTCCCAGCTCTAGGAAATGGGTACTAGAGTTAACATCTGAATCAAATGAAGAAACGTCGCTGTAGCTACGGAGTTACGTGCGGACGGCGACACAGGCGGACAGTTTCTTATCAGCTGTCCGTACTGGTGGCAGAGCACTTATGGTTTATAACCGTGTGCAATGAAGCTAGTTCACATCTCCCGACTTTAATTTTACCTTCATACTGTTGTAGAATTTTCTCGATCTTGTAGATGGGTCTGTCTCAGTTTGTTAGAAAGCCTGCTTGTGGCAAGTCTCTCTCTCTCTCTCTCTCTCTCTCTCTCTCTCTCTCTCTCTCTCTCTCTCTCTCTCTCTCTCTCTCTCTCTCTCTCTTTGGCTCTCTCTCTGGCACTTTCTCTCTCTATGGCTCTTTTTCTGGCACTCTCTCTCTCTCTCTGGCTCTCTCTCTCTGGCTCTCTCTCTCTCTCTGGCACTTTCTCTCTCTGGCTCTCTCTCTCTGGCTCTCTCTCTGGCACTCTCTCTCTCTCTCTCTCTCTCTCTCTCTCTCTCTCTGTCTCTCTCTCTCTCTCTCTCTCTCCTTGATCCCGATGCCTCATTTGATTAGCTTTCTAGTAAATGACAGCAAACACTTTTTATTTATTCAATGGGATCTTCTCTGAACTAGAAAAACCCGGACGGGTTTCACACCCAAAGATTTTAAAATCTCCGCCTGTGTGCCAGATCAACAGGGCGAACCTCAGATACCCTGTTGACCCTTTAAAGAATTTACAGTTGGCGTACGTCTTTCGGCCACACCAACCAGGAGTCGCCTGCAGCCCTGTGAGATTCAGGTTGCGCACAGGGCTGCAAGCTACACTAAGCCTGTATAGATGTGACGGGTACTCCGATTATATATTCTTTCTCATTTGTTATAGTGCTTTAGTTGTCTCAGTCGTTTGTTTTTTACTACTACTATTCACTACTGCCACCACAACTGCTAATATTATTATTACTGCTACCACCACCACTACTACCACCACTAGTACCACCACCACCAAGATCACTACCACAACCACTACTGCCACCACCACCACAACAACTGCTACCACTACTACTAACACCACCATCTATACACTGCCATAACTACTACTACCGACACCATTACTACAACTACTAGCATCACCATCATTTAATCTACCACCACCACTACCACCACCACCACTACTACTAACACCACTATCACTGCCACAACCACTACTGCCACCCCCACCACAACAACTGCTACCACTACTACTAACACCACCATACATACGTCTACTACCGTAACTACTACTACCCACACCATTACTACAACTACTAACATCGCCACCATTTAATCTACTAACACTACTACCACCACAATTAGTATTATTGCCCTTACTACTGCTACACTTCTTCCTCCTCTTCCTCCTACTACTACTACTGCTAGTACTACAACAACAACCACAACGACTACTACTATTACTACTACTGCTTCAATATTGCTACTAACACCACCACGACTACTGCTACTACAACATTTCCCACTACCAATTGTTATTTCTTGAAACAGACAAAACATGCCTCTATTGAAACAATTTATATAAACATGTCTAATGAATAAAACATGTAGGGTTTAATTAGATCACGGTTGTTTCCTCCCCAGTTGAAGAAAGAGAATCTCACCAATTGCTTAACCATTCACAAGTTGACAGCTGAGGGATGCCTTCCCGAGATTCGCGACCCGGTCAGATCGTCACACACAAGATCCGACAGTGATGTTTTCCACAGTAGGTAGCTTAGAATAGGTAACAGGAAATATCCTGGCAAAAAATGGCCATCACAATCAATTTGATCACATACAGTAATAGGTAATTGCAATTCTAACTTGAGGAACGGTTGACCGAACGGTTAGAACCCCGGACTCTCAAACTGGAGACCCAGGTTTGAATCCTCGGTAAGGTTGGGGGCAAAATAGAATCCTCACCTGCACATTCGTGGCCACGCACTAGCAGTGCAGCAGTAAATTCTCAGGATCAAAGACTCCCCTGCCTACACCGCAAAAGTGGCATAGGAAATAAATTTAACGCAAATGGGTCACCGCATAGATGCTCCGCCCCTGTGCCAACGAAAACTAAAGAGAATATCCACTTATACAGATGCAGCACATTTCTCAGAACTCTTACAGAAGCAGCACATGTCTCAGAACTCTTACAGAAGCAGCACATGTCTCAGAACTCTTACAGAAGCAGCACATTTCTCAGAACTCTTACAGAAGCAGCACATGTCTCAGAACTCTTACAGATGCAGCACATTTCTCAGAACTCTTACAGAAGCAGCACATTTCTCAGAACTCTTACAGAAGCAGCACATGTCTCAGAACTCTTACAGATGCAGCACATTTCTCAGAACTCTTACAGAAGCAGCACATTTCTTAGAACTCTTACAGAAGCAGCACATGTCTCAGAACTCTTACAGATGCAGCACATGTCTCAGAACTCTTACAGAAGCAGCACATGTCTCAGAACTCTTACAGAAGCAGCACATGTCTCAGAACTCTTACAGAAGCAGCACATGTCTCAGAACTCTTACAGAAGCAGCACATGTCTCAGAACTCTTACAGAAGCAGCACATGTCTCAGAACTCTTACAGAAGCAGCACATGTCTCAGAACTCTTACAGAAGCAGCACATGTCTCAGAACTCTTACAGATGCAGCACATGTCTCAGAACTCTTACAGATGCAGCACATTTCCCAGAACTCTTACAGATGCAACACATTTCCCAGAACTCTTACAGATGCAGCACATTTCCCAGAACTCTTACAGATGCAGCACATTTCCCAGAACTCTTACAGATACAGCACATTTCCCAGAACTCTTACAGATGCAGAACATTTCCCCATACCTCTTACAGATGCAGCACATTTCCCCAGAACTCTTACAAATGCAACAAATTTCCCAGAACTCTTACAGATGCAGCGCACAACGGCACCTTCTCGCTGTTTATACTCCACCTCAACACCACAGGATACGTATAAAGCAAGATGATATCGTACAACACTTTTCGATAGTCGCCAGACAGTTCTCTTTCCAAACTTAGTCCGTCTACCGTTCTTTTCTCCTTTGTTCCACTTCCTTTACTGACCCCCCCCCCCCCCCCCCCCCCGCACCTCCTACCCTACCTTTCCCTCCTCTTTTTTTTCATGCAATGCGATCCATGCCATATTGTTCTCATAAATCTACCTCAACACCTGTATCATGCTTGTCCCGCTTGCACACGTTATTAAATTGTAGTAAAATCCGATAAGGTACTTCTGAGATAATATTTCGTAGCAAAAACAGAGACAGCCGACAATGGCGGGAATATGTTTCCGACATTCTATAAAGCACTGGTCTCAAAACTTGCAGGGGGGGGGGGCTTTGGGGCGACCCTTGGGGAGGGAGGGGCAAGGAGGTTAAGGAGGAGGTGTGGTTTTTAAGCAGAGTTGAAAGTGAGTGCATCTGTATTTGTAATAACCCGTTAGACTTACATATTGTTTTAGTTTAATTATAAATAAAATATTTTAAAATTATTTATTAAACAACAAGGAAGTTTTTGTTTTCATGGGCAATTTCTGCATCTACTGTTAAAAATAAAGCTAACTTCATAACAAGTACATTTAATTATGCATCAGAAACAGATTTTGACCCAAACGTATCTCCATACTTTCTGTTTCTCATGTTGCGGAATCTATTGTCTTCCTTTTTAAGACACATTTTATTTATGGCGAAAAAAGAGGGGGGGGGGGGTGAGCTCGGGGGGGGGGGGGGGGGGGGTTGGCAGTTTTTACATATATATTTAAGGGGTGGGGATCTTGAAATATACTCAAGGGAGCGGAGCCGTAAAGGTTTTGAGAACACTGCTCTGAAAGACTCACAACTAACTGAATCAGCTTTCTGGCTTCTACACAGCAGCCGTACTCTCGAGATGAATCCACTCGTAAATCGCGAATTCTACAATAATAGGTGGACGTGAATATACTAGATTGGATTACCAGTTGCAGGGTAACTTGAACACGGTGTTAAATGAAAGACGAAACACAGAGAAACCCGCAGGATTCTTCATTGGTTAGGATTTTGTCATCTTGCCTTACCACCGTGAATTTAACAAACGCGGAGCTGCTACAATGAATTCTTTGTTTCTCACTCTCTCAGACAGGCAAAGATTAACAGCACGACATACGAATAGGGATATTCATAGACATTTATAACGGCATAAAAACTATTACAGCCATTAAACGTGGCCCAACTAACAAATCTTAGCCAATACATTTGGAATAAAGAAACCAGACCACAGTTATAACCAAAGCTGCCATGCAGATTGAACGTGGACGAATTTGTTAACGTTCTTAAGTTCTCTATAATAGGGTAGTTAGGCTTGATTTGTGTTAGGCCTGTCCAATTTAATCTTTTGAAGAGTGGAAAACGTAGACAACAATGAAATACAGTTGTTTGGATCGATCGCCAGATCGATAAGAAGTAAGCTAGGATTAATTGTTCCACGACAGAGCTCTGGATCGAAACGGATTTCTTCCGGGTTATATAAAAAAAACACTATTTAATCGATCCCTAGGATTTCAACGAGTGGATTCGCTCTGTAAAACTGGCAGATAACTGAAAATAGAATCGAGTTACCTGGTTTGTGACGACAACCAGAGATTTCCAAGCGATCATTTGTGTGGGCGATTGATCCAAAGATTATCTAATGAAACTTAATTTACTTTACTTTTCCTTATAATGTAGGAGAAAATGGCCGAGAAGCTAGAATGGTTGCTTACCATTCTGGAGACCTATGCTCCTATATTTAGTAAATTAATAAAGATAGACTGGATATGGCAACAGCCGCGAAATCCCAGCTGAAAACAACGTAGAAAAGCAAAATTAGCATAGCAGTAAAGGTCAACAAAATTTTCAAATCACTGGTATCTATCTTATACGAATGTGAGAGTTTGGACTCTCATTGTTTATACTCTACCTCGACATCACAGGATACATAAAAACAAGATCAGAGAGTTGGACTCTCATTGTTTATACTCTACCTCGACATCACAGGATACATAAAAACAAGATCAGAGAGTTGGACTCTCATTGTTTATACTCTACCTCGACATCACAGGATACATAAAAACAAGATCAGAGAGTTGGACTCTCATTGTTTATACTCTACCTCGACATCACAGGATACATAAAAACAAGATCAGAGAGTTGGACTCTCATTGTGAAAATGGAAAAGAGGATTCAGGCTTTCGAATATAAATGCTATAGAAAAATTGAATTACCTACCCTGCATGCAAAGACTGGACACGGCGGATTGTGCGGATGAAGCCTCTTATTGGCTCAACGGACAAGAAGGCGATTACCAGCAGGCTCTGTGGAGAGCTTCAAACAAGGCAGGTCACTTAAGACGACTTTGTGATCCACTGCACCTAGGTCAATTTCCAAACGTCTTGACATTGTCCTGCCATTGAATCAAGATTGACACAGGCGAGAGAGAGTGAGGTCGACGAATTGCGCAACTCTTCCACACTTAAATCCAAGTCCTTGCGCACAACACTGTCATCCAGCAACTTTGGATGAAAGTGGTCTTCATCACACGTGATGGACAAACATCAGGCTATAGAAGAATTGACAAATTAGCTATTTAGAACATACAACAAATAGATATGTCAGAGAGAAAATAAGCAAATTTGCAGGACATCAGGCGCCTCCTATGGCGGTGGTAAAACGTCGCAAGCATGCTTGGATCGGGCAGGTGATGAGACATGATTCGATTGCAAAGACTATATTTCAAGGAACATGGCGGTGGGGGAGAAAGGGGGGGGGGGGTTGTAGTCGAAGAAGAGGAGGACAAAGGAGTAGCTGGAATGACAACATCAAGAAGTGAACAGGACTAAATTATTACACACTTATTTAAAAAGCGGGAGACTAATGCTTCCCTCGACACACCTCCACGACCTTAAGGGGTCAAGGGTTATATTATGTTATGTAAGGCAATATAATTTTTTTTTTTTTTTGTCTCACAGGGTTTCTTAAAGGTGTCTTGAACAGTTTTTTTTTTCCCTTTCACTGCAAAATAAACTGTCGGCGTGAACAATTCGAGTCTGGGTAACATTTGTTTTCTGTGTTTTAGAGGTCTCAACTTCCCTCGATCTTTGCCCAGTCGGTGTGGAGCTGCGTTTCTTGGTAAACAAGTTGAGTCTAGATAACATTTGTTTTCTGTGTTTTACAGGTCTCAACTTCCCTCGATCTTTGCCCAGTCGGTGTGGAGCTGCGTTTCTTGGTAAACAAGTTGAGTCTAGATAACATTTGTTTTCTGTGTTTTACAGGTCTCAACTTCCCTCGATCTTTGCCCAGTCGGTTTGGAGCTGCGTTTCTTGGTAAACAAGTTGAGTCTAGATAACATTTGTTTTCTGTGTTTTACAGGTGTCAACTTCCCTCGATCTCTGCCCAGTCGGTGTGGAGCTGCGTCTGTTGGTTCCATCATGAGTAGCCAGCAGTCTCCGGGAGCTTTGACAGTTTTGGATGAAGCTAGTGAAAGGTCAGTTAACGGGGTTGCGTGAACGCGCGCACACACACACAAACACTACACGCGCGCTAACACACATACACGCACAGGTCTTCGCGAACCTCATCTTTATGTCGGGATTGTGAAACTACATTCACGACCACGACCCCTTAGCCACGGACTCCAACAACATTTTTCATGTTTCATTGCTTATTATCATAAATGTTGGTCTCTGACTAATCAAAACATGTAAAACGACTCCACACCTTTTACGTTTTGGGCATATAGGGCTAGATCTATATGTTGTAGACTAGTCAGCACTCGGTGGGTGATGTGGTCAACAGCACGCCGGCTGCCTTCACATTCCAAGACCTTACCTGGTACTCATCCGAGAAAGAGGTTCAAATGGGAGGCAAGTTCATTTTTGAAAAATAATCTAACTGGATGCGGATTTGAACCCCACGTCATTCGGACCACAGGTGAGCGCCTAGTTACTTACCACAGCCGCTCCCATTCAAATTAGTTAGTTAGTTTGTTAGCCGACAGATTAACCTCACTGCACGTCGAACCACTTAGTCCATAAGTGCTCGGATTCCCTCCTCAGTAAATCCCGCAGCGTGTAGCGGCTAACGACACCATTTCTGTGTTGGTTTATTCTTCCTCTTTGACTACCCGCGTAGTTCCTCTCTATATTTTACTGTTATACAAGGGGGACTGGGTGGTCTCGAGGTACGGCGTCAGCCTCCAATGCTAGAAGACCCGGGTTCAAACCCCAGTGAAGGCTGGGATTTTTCCATGAGATGTACTGCTGATAAGGGGAAAGGGTCTGCTATGACTGTCAGGTCCAATGCGAGAGTGGTAGTGTCTGTCACGTCATCCTCATTAAAATAAAAATGTGGATACTCGTATTCTGGTGATGACCTTGGCTTCCAGGTCTACCCATTCTTACATTTGTACCAGGTAAAGTCCTGGGAAGTAAAAGCGGCCGGCGTGATGATGACTACATGACCCATGAAGTGCCAATTGGTCTATCAAATATAGGTCTAGCCCTATATGCTTAATACGTCTCAAGGGGTGGAATAGGGTACTGCTTACTTATTCTGATGCGGGTTTTTCTCTCAGACCTCTCCTCTGTATACCTTACTGTTATACAAGGGGGACTGAGTAGATACGGCGAGGTTCCAGGTTCAAACCCCGGTGAAGGCTGAGATTTTTTCACGTGGACTTCTACTAATTTCCCCTGGTCTCTGGGTAATAAGACCAGACGCCCGTGTGTATTGTTGCGCACGTATAACAAATCCATTGGCAGCTGGAAATCGAAAAAGAGTAGCTTAACGGCGCTGCCCGGGCACAATTTGGAGTTAAAAATCTACCCAACATTATTTCAGGATCCTCGCCGGTGCAACGGAGTTCCTGCACTGAGCTGAGATTCTTCAGACTAAGGTTGAGTTAGAAGTAGAACAGATTACTTATGGGTTTACACCCTTGTGCCATGATGTTGATCCGTCGACTAAACTAAACTAAACTATTATACAAATAGTATATTTATGTAAGTTTATCACACAACTATATGTTTTTGAACCAGCATGTGCGCCTTTGGCCCTGTACTGAGTCCGCAGCCATTGCCCCCGATTTCACAACAGATGAGGCCAGCCACTGCAGGTGTCTATAACGGAGGGTATGGTCCCAGTCGCCAGATGTTTCCATTCAGTCAACAGGTCACAGGTGAGCAATATTAGATTCTGTTTCTCTTCTCTACAAATGCCTTGAGGTGTCAGACAGAAAGCGATCTCTAGAACGGGCCTTTCTGTTCGCTTTGTATATAGCACTTTTCAATGTCTCTGATATTTCTGCGGTCCATGTTCTGCGTGGTCCACCTCTGGATCTGATACCGGTGTATATGTATAACATTTCTCTCTGTGGTGCCCTGTCTGATGCCAGTCTTGTTACATAGCCAAACCATTTGAAATGACTGCCTATCAAGTGTAAAGTTCAGTATTGGATCTGTGCCGAGTCTCCTGCTGATATCCTAAGTCGATCTTTCCTCGTTACACATAGCGTAATACATAAACATTTCATCTCTGTCGTGACTATTTTCCTTTTGTCTAATGAAGACAGCGTCCATGTTTGACATTGACTGCCTCGCGTTGGTAAGAATATTGTTTTGATAGCATCATCATCATCACCATCAGCGTTTAAATAATGTTGTTTTTCTTTTCATCATGATTCAAGCGGATAAGCATAGATAGTCCTCGTTTCCCTTCTCTCAAGGTCACCAGTCTCCAATCAGATGTGTTTTAATGCGTCCGCTGACCAAGCAGACTGACTCCAGTGGGTCGCAGGTTACTGAAGCATTAAGGAAAATGAAAGTGCAGACTGTAAAAAACAAATTGGAAGTTATACAGAGCAGCCACATACCGGATGAATTTATGAGCAAAATAAAACACAGCTCAAGACAACCATTAGAGCCCACGAGAACACTTTCCATCTGGCACACTTTCATGAAGACTCAAAATCAAACCTCCTCACACGAAAGAAACAGACCATTCTATTTCGACGGTGTACTGGGCACAACAGACTGCAGATATGTACACGAAATTCAAGACTTGTATAATAAATTTGCCAAAATGGACAGGCACTACAGAATACTGGAAAATGGGCTTCAGGCATACCTTCTACATGCATTAGAGAGATGCCAGGTTTGGCCAGTTGTCATTCTAAAACAACCCAGGCCGTATGGAAAAGTGGAAGACATTCGCCGCACTGCAGACTTCATAGAGGCATGTGACCTTCTCATTTGAAAACCATTGGCAGAGAGAGCAAACAAGAAGCAGAAAAATAATCAGATCCGGTTATTCTACTTTTTCCTTCTTATATTATGTGGTCTCTTTACCTTTAACTTGTCCTTTTTTTTTTTCTTGTCAAATTTTTAGGGTGTCATTAAGTGTTCAAGTTTTTTTCATCTTTTAAAATCTGTCAGTACAAAACAACGTACTATGTATGGCTGTGTATTATTTATGTGTACCATTTGAGATGTATGTATGTTTGTTGACCTTTCGTTTCTTCATGATATACTACAGTCCTCAGACAAGTAGTTGTTTTATACAAGCACTACGGATGTGTTCCCTATAAACATTGTCTCCTTTGGGTTGTTTTCGCTGCTGTTTTCCCGACACTGTCAGTTTTGTCTTTATGAGACTGAATTAGCTTATTATTCTTAAACGTGTTTGACTATTTGCATTAACGTTCTTTAATGGAACTGATTTTTCACTTGTTTGTTGGAAGTTTACATCATTCGATTTTCTCTCAAGAAAAAATATTTCTGTTGCTATTATCTCTCTCAGACTCATGCCATATACGATTGGCTGTTTCAAGACAGATTTCCACCTACAATTTACAGTTCATGAAGGAGACGGAGTATCTTTGGGGTTTCCATTGGTGATATAAAGTTGATTCTAAAAGTTTACATATTATATATTGTTGTCTATCACATAAACCTTCTCATAACACTTCATGGCAAATGACCTCAGCAGAACTGCCTAGTATCGGGCATCAGCATCAGCAGCAACAACAGCAGCAGCAGCATCAGCAGCAACAACAACAGCAAATGTTGCGACCACACTACTCCCAGAATCTCACCAGCTTCAGTAGTTGTCGTATGGGAGCCATGCAGGCACAGCAGATGATGAACATGCAAGGATTTGATCCAGATTCTTTCAATTTTCCTCTAGATGACCTCATACCGTCTGGTAAGTTTTTCCCACTTTTGGCCTCTTCATTCTTTACTACTAGTGTTGCTGCTGCTGGTACTGCTGCTGCTACTGTTACTGCTGCTGCTACTACTACTGTTGCTGCTGCTGCTCTGCTACTGCTCTGCTACT
>CAJHNH020000608.1:182694-195194 GCA_905116865.2 Candidula unifasciata
TACACATATTTTTTAGTTAAATTATATATCCTGAAAGACAGTGCAGGGCAACAGTGAAGCCAACCAATAATGGCTTCTGAAGTTGAGGATGCATTGCATCACATAAAGAAAATGAAAGGAATCCGGGCCATACAACATCACATTGGGAGAAATCGAAGCTTTTAGATATTTTTGAACTTCAATTATTAAAAAAAATTATTAAATGACATTTATATCAGTGGGTACATTCCTAGTTACTTATTAACATCTACTTGTATTGCTCTGCCAACTATGAAAATTTTTTTTTACCAGAAATTATTTAAGAACAATGTGATTTGTAAAAGGAAATGTACAATTATTGTCATATACATCACAAGAGTTGGGCTGCGTGGTCTCGGTGCATGGTGTCCGCCTCGAGTGCTAGAAGTTCAGGGTTCAATCCCCAGTAAGGGCTGGGATGTTTTTTGCGTGGAGACTGGACATCTAGAATTCCCCCCCCCCCCCCGGTCTCTGGGTAGTGAGATCGGACGCCCGTGTGCATTGTTGCGCACGTAAGAAATCCCTTGGCAGTTGGAAATCGAAAAGAGTATCCTAACAGCACTTCCGGGGCAACATTTGGAGTCAAAAATTTACCCAAAATATTTCAGGATCCTCGCCGGTGCTACAGAGCCTGTGCACTGTGCTGTACACTTGATGCGTATGAATGTTTATACGCATAACTAACTTACTGACTGACTGGACGTTCAACCCACCAGGACATCAAACCGAGCAATAAACACACGCTGACACAAAGTGCCACCTTTCGGATGAGGATCACCCCGAGGACAGGTCCCAGAAACCTCTTTCAACCAGTAGGTTATAGTCCCGGGCAACAGCCAGGGTGTGGCTTTAAAACAAAGGACACATTACAGGTGTTGATATTTGAACACATGGAGCCATGGAAATGCCTCTTTGGGAAATTCCTACACAAACGTTGGCGTCAGAATTTCAGGGCTCAGGTACCTTAAAGCCCCCCCCCCCCCCCCGCAATTTTTGGGATAGGCGCTGAGTGGCCCAAGTAACCATGTATAGACATTATCTTTGTACGTATTCCATATTATTTCAAATATATTATTTTATTTATTTATCATTCGTCACACTACTAGGCAGTTTGTTGTGATTATGCTTACTGCATTTTTTTTTTTTTTTTTGTATACAGAAGCCATGAGTTGTTAACTCTTAGGCTCGGTATTATGGATATCGCAACCCTTCGGTCTTGATTCCATTGTAAATACCGTAAATCTGGGAGAAATGTGGCTTTTCTGCCTACCCCCCGGGCGTGAACCCGGACCACATGGAGTTCGTCACCCGGTCACCGCGCAATCCTGTTTAGCCAACTACGCTAGCGAGCCGGACAAAGAAAGGTTTAAGCACCCGCCTCCTCGAAAATTATACAGGGGCTGAGTTGCCCCCCCCCCCCAACCCCAGGATTTGTTTGTGTTGGCACCCCTGCACACAGAGATTACATATTGTTAAAAATAAGTAAGAAGTAAAAAAAAAAACTGTTTTCCACGCCTTTCATGCGTATTGGGTATATAGGGCTAGACCTATATTTTATAGACATAACGGATTTTAAAAAATCCAGCTCTCGTCAGGAACCGAACCCACAACCTTTCGATCTGCAGGCGAGCATCTAGCAGCTAGACCATGACGGCTGGCTTACATATTCTTTTTCTCTTGCTTTTCACAGAAGGACAATTATGCGTAAAGCATAAGCTTTTTGTACATGTTTATCTATGTATATTTTCTGAAATTTCTACAGTTTTCACTTTTATAACATACTGTGAAAAATTTATATATTTTGACTTATTTATATAATCAATGTTACCAGTGCATATATGTATATGTATGTATGTATATACTGAGCCTAAAAGTGTAATATCTTATCTGTGATTTCTTTCTTTATTATGTATTACATATATATCTGATGACAGTATTTTGCTAATTTGTTATTCTTCGTCACATATTCACGGTTGTCAAATGCTTGATAACTTAGAGCCATGGCAGTTGGATAGATTCTCACCAGCCATCTTGAATGTCTTGGGTTTGAACACGAATCGATTTGTTTTTCAAACTGACCTTTGCTCCCCCACCTCGCCCCAACGTAAAGGTTCTTTACTGAATGTTGCTCTCATCACGCTTAAAAGCCTATCTCTAGCAAATTCTCTAACCCGCTCTTAGCCAATGCAAATTCAATGTACACCCACAGAGGTCTGCCTCCGTCTCGCTCTCCGGAAACTGTACCTTCCTTCGCCGCTCTCTCCAGGCCACTAGGACGTTTCACATGGCCAATATACCCCAGCTTTCGGGTCAGTGTGTTGTTTAACGAGACAAAAGTCTAGCCCTGTTATATATAACAATGACATGAAAGGGTTCTTTACTTTTACTCCCTACTTTCGTGCCCGTTTACAGCATGGCTGCGATATTTGTAGCACATCCAACTTCTGCAGGCATTTTTTTGACCGGGTTAGCTTTCCTGGAATTTTTACTTGTAACCTCGCAACGCTTAATTATAATTATCCAGATTGGAAAACACTCTCTGAAACAAACCAAATACTTCAAATACTTAGGAAGCATAATTTCATCACCTGGCAACCGGTAAGATGAGATCTATGACAGATGTACCAGAAGAAACCAACTCATTGGGCAAATGGCACCAAGAAACAAACATGTGTCGGTAGAAACCAGAAGAGCACTCTTTGACACAGTCTTCTTGTCAACCTTATTCTATCAACGCCAGATCTGAACAACAACAAAAAAGGAAAAGAAAACTTAGAACTGAAATATGATTACTGTGAATGGCTCTTAGTATAACGAGAATGGCGAGGCGCAGACGCCGTCTGGAGGTGACAGGTTCAATTCCCGGCACGGTAGCTATAGCTTTCGATTTTTATGTTGTCTAGTGTGTTCTTTTATCTTTCTACTTCTTTCTATGAGTGCCGATCAATACACTTTCTGTTATTTGATTAATTCATTAGTATAACGAGAAGAGACAAGATCAGAAACAATGAAATTTAAAGGAAAATTGGGGTAGCGGCAGGTTTGCATTTAATTAGAAGACAAGAGTTGAAATGGTTTGGCCTAACCGCGGACGGCAATAAACAGTTTATTAAGGCGAGCAGTGAATTCAGAACAGGCGGGGTTTGAAGAAGAGGTCCACCATGAAATCGATCGACAGAGTGACTTACAGAGTCCCTGGGAATCCCTTTTTACGAAACGCTAAGGCGGCACTTTCCCGAAAGTTATACTTCACCTCGACACCGCAAGGTATATGAAAATCAAGATAAGATGAGCTGAGATAAGAATGTTCGGTTCCGAAATATCATAACTATAAGCATTAAATTCTCCGTCCAGAGAAAACATGTTTGTACTATCTCCTTTGCTAGTGCATACAAACTCCTGAAACGTTAAACCATCAAAGTTGATTTGTACCTTTCACACCTGTGTGGATCGACTCAATATTGCTCAGTAGAGTAGGTGGACACCCAATCTTCTTCGGTGTGTTGAACACACCTCAAATGCCTTGGTAAGATCAATAAGAGCCGATGACAACTCTGAAATGCATCTTCCTATTTATCAATGCCGCTGGCAAAACGGTCCTCATACAAATTTCTCTTAGGTACACATTTAGAGGTAATTCAATGGATAGGACCTTTGTCTGCCCTCACAGTGGGCATGCCTTTGTGGCCCGTTGGTGTAGGTTATGTTGAGTGTGTGCGCGCTTGACTCCCAGGCCGATGTCCTGTACAGTTAGTCGGAAATTCGATGGGAAGTAAAGATACTTGTCGAGACATTGAAAATTTCATAAATTGCTGATTGGTAGTAATGAGTGAGTGACGATCAACCCCACTTGGACTGCACAACGAGTGACAAACCCCCGGCGACCCAAGGTGTCACCATTCTGTGTGTGTGCGCGCGTGTATGAGCGACAGACCTGAAGAGGACAAGCCGTCTCACATCTTGAGAGCCACTGACAGAGATCACCTTGTCGTGGTCGGGAGTCCTTTAATTAATCACAGGTAAGTCTGTCAGAATCATTAGTGCAAGCTTTTGGAGCAGTCAAGATGGACGACCCAAGGTTGGTACATAACATTTTCACTCTAATATTTCTTCTTGATTTAAGTTCAAATCTGCTTGGTGCAGGATTTTTTTACACATGATTTAAGCTCCCAGGTGGACCCAGTTTCTAAAGGGTACCAGGTGATTCCTGGGAAGTAAAGGCGGTCGGCGTAATGCTGACCCCAACACCCATAGAGATCCACTGGTCCGTACAAAATATTAGCCTCATTTGACCGTTGCGCCACTGGTGTGTACAGGAGCCATTACTTTTTAATTTATTTCATCTTGATCATCACGAAATGTACTCGGAATTTATGATCATTTTCAAATCCACCTCTTATTAATTTTCTAGAGGTTTGGGGTTTGAATGTTTGAACGACGGATCAACATCATGGCACAAGGGTAGCAATCTATAGGTGCTCCGTTTTTCTTCCAACTCAAGTCTGAGTCCGAAGAAGCTCAGCACAGCGCACAGGCTCTGTAACACCGGCAAGGATCCTGAAATATTTTGGATAGATTTTTTACTAACAATTTAGCCCATTAGGCTACTCTTTTCGATTTCCAACTGCTATGGGATTTACGTGCGCAACAATGCACACAGAGACGACGGGAAATACGAGAATTCCAAGTCTACGTCAAAAAGTTCTAGCCCTTACTGGGGATTAAACCCGCAACTTCTAGCACTCGAGGCAGAGACCATGCCTCGAGACAACGCAGCCCCTTTGTGTTTTCCAGAGCATCATAAATCTTATTGCAGGTTTATTGTTTAACTTCTGCAAATTGCCCTTTCGTTTATGTCACAGAATAATCATGAATAAGTGAGAAAATCACAAATTTGCCCATTTGGGTGTGTAGCTGTTTTTGGCCACGTAATATACAACAGTTACTGTATATTCAGTTTGATCTGTTTCCTAAGTGGCTGCTCACTGTTCAATAGTAGGACCCTTTCCAATGTCGTTATGCGTATTTCCTGTCCAGTGCTAGGTCCATATTTTAGTGATCAATCGGCATTCGGATACTTCCCATGACTTTATCGGGTATACGTTTTAGGCTACGTCGACCTGGATTTGAACCCACGACCTTCAGTCCCACAGGCGAGCGTCTGTCGCTACACCAAGTCGTATCCTAATCTTTGTTATGTTGACATAGTGTTTTTGCTTTGTTATGATTTATAGTATATATATATATATATATATATATATATATATATATATATATATATATATATATATATATATATATATATTATATATATATATCATCGTTGAAAATATGTTAGCGCAGTGAATATTCAATTAAAGACTGGCGCCTTTTTCATAAGACAATCTGACCTTCTCCTAACATAAATAATTTGCAGTGACAATGACAACAAACTTGTGACAGTAACAATCCGATCATAACTGGTGGCAAGATTCTCTAACTTCGCCATGCAGATAGTACAGTCCACCTTTTGAACAAAGGAAATAGAACATTTGATCACGTCTGTACACAAAAAGCACAGTTAATGCGAGAATCTATTCTTGTAATTTAACAAAAATCATAATAATAATGTCCACAGACCACACTGGCTGTCACCGAAAAGTAACAATAAATGATGAAGAAATTTAAAATGTCAAAAACTGTTAACTATCTTGTCTTCGTAATAAACAGCGATGGAGACTGTTTGACAGAAGTCAAAAGGAGAGTGGCCATTGCTATACAAGGATGAGACAACATTAAAGGTTTATAGTTAAGCATCAGCAAGGAGATCAAAGTAATTTTGAGAGGATGCATCTTCCTTGTAGCAACATACAGATGTGAGTCGTGGACTATCACACAGTCCTTAATAAAGAAAATTGGGGTTTTTGAGCTGAAATGCTATAGAAAGATTTTCAGAATACCACAGACAAAGAAGAGAAGAAATACTGACATTTTAAAAGATCTGAACATCAAGGAAGATTGGTTAATAAGCAATATCTTTTCGCAGAAGATGTGGTTTTACACAAGATGTGGTTTTACAGAAAATGTGGTTTTTACAGAAGATGTGCTTTTACAGAAGATGTGGTTTTACAGAAGAATGCTTAAAATACCTTAGACCGCCAAAAAAGAGCAACCAAGGGGTTTTGAAAGAGGCGGGAGCCTGAAGACAACTTATCACAGACATCAGAAAGAGACAGTCATCATTTTTCGGCCATGTTATGGGAAGAGGGAAAAAAGAACATGTTGTGACCAATGGAAATATATGTGGAAGGAGGGATAGAGGAAGACAACGAGAGAAGATGCTTGACAGTCTTGTTGCATGGCATGGAGGTGTGTCGGCACACGAACTGATACATGCTGCAGGAAATCGCAGATTGTGGAGAGGTATGATCGTCCACGCCAATCGGCAAGGCACCTGATAATGAGAAGTTGAACTATTTTGACCATATCAAGATTGGAAAAAGATAATAGCAGAAGGCATGGTACCAGGAATGAGGGGCAGGGGTCGACTAATACGAAGAAGAGGACACGATATAATTCAATTTTTGTAAATGAAATTACATGAGACGGGAGAGCTGGCGAGAGATAGTTTTCTTCAAGCAGACCCTGATGAGAGCAACGTTCTGCAAAGGACCTGCTACATGATGATGCTGATGATGATGATGATGATGATGATGATGATGATGATGATGATGATGATGATGATGATGATGATAATGATGATGATGACAAAAAATCTAATTGGTTACTTGAATGCTTAATTCATTTTTTTAATAGTTGATCGATTATTTGATGGGTCTTTTGGTCGATGGATCAGTTGGTTGATCGGTCAATCTGTCCGTTAATTATTTAATTGATAATGCTATCGACAGTACAGGGTTCAAGATAACGTCCACAGACACAAACTTTATATCACCATAAAATTGAAATCAACAATTTTTAAAAAAAATAGACACTGTTACAAACTTTCAAAAACTTCATTCCACATAACAACAACGGGATTTGGGGCAGGGGAGCTTCCTAGAAATCATAAGAAGATAGTTCCTAGAAATACAGAGGGCAAACCGCAGATTCAATTCATTCTCGAAGCGTTAAGTCTGAGCAAGAAACTACTCCAATGTGCATTTCCAAGAAATCAGTCAGACGCTCTGTGCCAGGAAGACGTATCACATAGTGTGCGTGGCAAGATAGAGCCCGCCTCATTCTCCTTGTCTATCAATCTCGATCTTTAGCATTTGAATGACCAAACCAAATTTGTTACAGAAGGCTAGAAATTCGGCCTGTGAAAATATTTGTTCTGAATATAATTTATAGTTTTCTTTCTTATTTCGTTTCTTAAATACTACTTTTGTCTTTTCGAAATCTTTAAATTCATTCGATTGTTTTTTCTTTTTCTTCCTGGGGTGGCTATAGAGAACCTGCGAGGTGCAGGGGGAGTCGTGTCTATTGTGAAACACAGTTTAGGAACTGCTGCACTAGTCTGCCACCACCATTACGTAAATTTAAAAACCCAAATCCACAACTCAAATAAACTTTCCGTGACCGGACTCGGGGAAATGGTGTCAATCATATGTCACTGCATGATTGATACTTCTAGTTTTCTCCTCTTCCTCATTTAGAAACCGGGTCAAACGAAACTTAAACTAAGTCATTCCCTGAATCTTTTCATATTTTGTAACATGAAAAGTCACATTTTACAACCAACTGACTGAGCCTATCTGGAGGGCGTTTTGCCACCAGACACTTTTAATGGTGACACAGTAGCCGGCTGTCATGTCGACGTTAGGCTAAACCTTCCCATTTTTAAACCCCCCAAAAATTCCAGCAGCCCAAACATTTATCCTGGGCTTGGTTACTGTGGTTGTTTTGGTCTGAGTGATTTATAGATTTATGTGTGTGCGTGTGTGCGTGCGCACGCGCGCGTGCGTTAAAAAAATAAAAGTGATCAACAAAAGTTTTAAAAATCAAAGCATGAAAACCATAATTGTATTCGACATTTTCGTCATCAGCAATTTGCATGTTATTATTGCTTCTACTACTATTGCTACCACTGCTGCTACTGCTACTACTGCTGCTACTACTGCAGCTCCACCTACTGTTATTACTGCTACTAATGCTGCTGCTACTACTACAACTGCTACTACTACTGCTGCTACTGCTGTTACTACTGCTACTGCCGCTACTGATGCTACTACTGCTGCTATTACTGCTATTGCTGCTGCTGCTTATACTTCTTCTCCTTATTATTCTATTCGTCTTCTTCTTCTCTTTCTTTTTCTTTTTCTTCTTTTTCTTCTTCTTGTCTTCTTCTTCTTCTTCTTCTTCTTCTTCTTCTTCTTCTTCTTCTTCTTCTTCTTCTTCTTCTTCTTCTTCTTCTTCTTCTTCTTCTTCTTCTTCTTCTTTTTATTCTTCTCCCCCTCCTCCTCCTCCTTCTTCTCCTTCTTCTTCTTCTTCTACTTGTTCTGCTTATTCTTATTCTTCTTCTTCTTCTTCTTCTTCTTCTTCTTCTTCTTCTTCTTCTTCTTCTTCTTCTTCTTCTTCTTCTTCTTCTTCTTCTTCTTCTTCTTCTTCTTCTTCTTCTTCTTCTTCTTCTTCTTCTTCTTCTTCTTCTTCTTCTTCTTCTTCTTCTTCTTCTTCTTTCTTCTTCTTCTTCTTCTTCTTCTCTTCTTCTTCTTCTTCTTCTTCTTCTTCTTCTTCTTCTTCTTCTTCTTCTTCTTCTTCTTCTTCTTCTTCTTCTTCTTCTTCTTCTTCTTCTTCTTCTTCTTCTTCTGCTTCTTCTACTTGTTCCACTCTTACATCTTCTGTTTCTTGCTCTTGTTCTTGTTCCTCTTGTTCTTGTTCTTTTTATTTTTCTTCTCCTCCTCCTCCTCCTTGATTTTCTCTGCCTTCTTCTTCTTCTTCTTCTTCTTCTTCTTCTTCTTCTTCTTCTTCTTCTTCTTCTTCTTCTTCTTCTTCTTCTTCTTCTTCTTCTTCTTCTTCTTCTTCTTCTTCTTCTTCTTCTTCTTCTTCTTCTTCTACAACAACAACAACTACTACTACTACTACTACTACTACTACTACTACTACTACTACTACTACTACTACTACTACTACTACTACTACTACTACTACTATCACTACTACTACTACTACTACTACTACTACTACTACTACTACTACTACTACTACTACTACTACTACTACTACTAAAGCTTCCGGTCAAAATGGACGCTTGGCAGGGGTACTGTTTGGAGCCGAGGCAAATTTCTTGTTACTGACGGACAGTGGCCGATGCATTTTTGCTCAATTTGTCGACTGGACATAGTTTCGTCGCCCAGCTTCTGAGTTAATTGCATGGCGTGACACTGTGAGTGCGGATTTCATTTGGAATGTTTGTTCGACTGTGACTAACGTGATGATGTGGTTTGTAGATTCAGAAAATGGCGCGATGCCTGTCGTATATATGTTGGTGGTGCCCGTATGTGATTAAAATTGATCGTCTGGGCAAATGCTGATCTGTTGATGACTTCTGCTACCATCAATGATGTACTGCATTTCTAATATCAGACTGTTTGCATTAGCACTTCGGATGGCCAAAGTATGCTTTAATGCGTGTATATGCTAGATATGCTGATTCAGTCTGTCAATCCTTCCACGAGGGACTGTGATAAACATTCTGTGTGTTTCTTGTTGACACAGGAGCGGAGCAAAGATGGGGTGACCTGTTTGCTATGAAGCTGAAACTAAGACTACCAGACTACCAGACTACTACTTCTACTACTACTACTACTACTACTACTACTACTACTACTACTACTACTACTACTACTACTACTACTACTACTACTACTACTACTACTACTACTACTACTACTACTTCTACTACTACTACTGCTACTACTACTGCTACTAATACTACTAATACTACTACTAAACTACTACTACTTCTTGATCCTCATTTTCATCACAATCGTTAACATTTTCTTCTTCCTCATTGTCATCATTAGCATTATCATCACCATTATGATCATTATAACCATCGCTACCTTCTTCGTCTTCAATAAATTTCAATCCTTTACAAATGGAACCATCCCCAGAATTATTTCCACACTGGTGGTGCTTCTTGTACTAACACGAGGTGTGAACTCTTTCGGGAGCGGCGCCCCTGAGAGTGTCTGCGAGAGCCTGATGCCGTCCCACGGGGTGCCCCCTCAGCAGAGTCCATCGCCGTACCAAGTGACCACGTCAAACACATTTGTGACCAAGGGTGGCCAGACCTCTGGTATGTAATTCTTATACAGGGTCGTTAAGATTTATTGCCCTAATTTTTAACTGTTGTTATAAAATTTATATATATATATATATATATATATATATATATATATATATATATATATATATATATATATACACGCATACGCACGCGCACACACTCGCACACACGCACACACTTGCGGAAAGATCATTTTAAAAGTCGCTGTGCGTGGAATAGGCGTTGCGAACGCTCTTCGTAATGCCGAAGCGCCGGGTTTGATCCCAGCTGCCGACCATATGTCTTGCGTTGGTTTCGACAGTGGCACTGAGAGCTGACCGTCCAGCAAGCAATGGCAAACTACTGAACGTAAAATTTGTCTACAAAAACCACAACAGCCAAATAATGGTTGGTTCTTCAACGTTCTGTAAAGGATACGCAACCAACTAACACATTCGGGGTCTTAAAATGTTTAGAAACATCTAAAGTTTTAGACTTACCTTTGTACACTTCAATATGGTCACCACATGTGTACTCTGGTGACGTCTAGAGGGTTCTCAGTCTCCCGTCGCGTCTTCTGAAATGTGCTCTGAATTACAAATTAAATTGCTGCAGCGATTCTCTTTTTATCATTTTGGAAGTTCTGTGTCTTCTCAGGATCGTTTTAAGCGTTAGGATCACATGAGGTCACCAGACACTTTAAGCTTTTCTGAACATTTTAAGACGACATACGTGTATATCCTATAAACACTTCTTTTATAATAGGAGTTTCAAATCTCGTTAATCATTCTCTATGACCTTGTATTTTTTTTTTAACTACAGTTTTTTTTTACATGCACACGCAGAGAGAGAGAGAGAGAGAGAGAGAGAGAGAGAGAGAGAGAGAGAGAGAGAGAGAGAGAGAGAGAGAGAGAGAGAGAGAGAGAACGGAGAGGGACGGGAGACATGCAAACAGAAATACACTGAGGTCGAAGTGGATGTCCAAGTCTTTTTGAGAAAAAAAGAAAAGCTCGACCACGTTCAGACTGCTGCTAGCTAGCCAAGGCTGCTAACAGTCTCCGCCTATATTTGTGGTCTGGGTTATTTGCGTCACTTTCGTGACTGAATTTTAGTGTTTGATCGAAGTGGATAACGGTTAGCAGACATACAAACAGAACGACGGGCGAACGGATGAGCAGGTTGGGTGAATGAACTGAAGGGGTGAAAGATAGAGGGATTCAACGATGCATGGAGGAAGGAATGAATAAACACATTATCTCTAAATCCTCTCAAAATGACTCTCATGGCTTCACTTTGCATGCGTTTCCGTGTCTCTATTTGGCTGTTAGGATCAAGTGAGCAGGCCCAAACCATACCCCAAAACCGAAATTATCAGTTACCTGTTGAGTGTGTAGAAGATTGTGTGTTTCATGTCCGCTGCAATAAGTCGTCTTCTACTTGCTGTAAGTAGTTGATGACCTTGGGCTGGTTGTCTAGGAGATGATGTGTTTAGAGAATGACTTAGCACACATTCTTAAGATGACATAACTGAGACAAGCCGACACCGACTCCAAAGTACGATACAGTTTATTGACATCTTATCACTTACATAAAATGTCTCGTCCGTGTCCTAATTCACAGCTTACACGCACCACATTGTGCAGACGCCAACACGCTGACTTCTCACACATTCATCGACCAGAGTTCGGCGCCTTCACTTCCACATCGCCGCATAGACGGATCTGGTCATTTCCTCAAGCTTCATACCACTTGGCTTCACTTGACTTGGCTTCGATGCATGTTGTCGTCTGCTCTTCCTCTCGCAACAATCAGTTTCACGTTCTCATTATCCTGAACACTCTTACGTCCTCTCGCTCTGACAGTCAACACATACTAACACATACTAACTAGACAAGACTGGGGTCTGAACGTGTACCCAGTGTTCGTTCCACGTGGCTACACGTGGTTATGCTTGGGTTCCACGTGGCGACCTGTGGTCGTTCTCTTTTATTTCCACGTGATAACTCGTGGTCATCCCCTATCTTGAAAGCCTCGGTTAATCCTAGTATCTGGCTTCTCTCGGTATTATTGTTAGTTTGGGCCTTTTCCCCCAACCTTCCCAATCAGGGTGAAAATAGAGAGGGAATTAAAGACTATGATAGAATCACTAATGAAGAGCTTTATGGGAGAACTAAACAAGTTTCAGTGGGCCAAGAGGTGTGAAAAAAGACTGCCGTTGGATAGGACACACGCT
>CAJHNH020000608.1:200194-205194 GCA_905116865.2 Candidula unifasciata
GGATTTCCCCAGACTAACACAAATAATCAGATCCCACAGGACTCCAACGCATTTCCCAATGCTAACATGACCAACCCAGCCCTGCAGAACTCTAATTCCAATACTCAAATGAATGGAAGAAACCCAGTCCAACCGGATCCTAACTCCTTTACCGGACCTAACGCGGCCAACCAAATCCCCCAAGATCCCAATGCTACTTCTTTGGGAACAACAGCAGGAGCCACCGCTGCAGCGGCTGGAGCACCAAGCAGCAACGCTATGGGACAACAAACCACCACAACCAGTTCTACTAAGAAGATGAACACTGACTCCATTCCTGGACAGAACACCAGCGAAGACACGGTAGCAGGACGCCCCAACAGCTTGGCAGAAACTGGCAACGGCAGACTACCCTTGCAGGTGGGAGCAGGATGGGCTTTGATTTCTTTGGCATCGCTTTGTTTATACGTTTTTTAATTCTTATTGGAAACCAGTCTCTAGGTCTTATAATTGTAATCGTACCTGGGTGTTGGGCCAGTGTTGGTGCCACGTCATTACAGAATTGTTTCTTTCATTTTCTTTTCACTTTTTAATTTCAAAGTTTGTCACCTAGCAACGGCGTTAAATTAAGTAGTAGAAAAATTGAAAACATGTGAGCATGCAATAAATAATGCAATAAATATTGGAATAGTAGGCGCATTATTAATTCTTCCACAAAATAGTTTCACACTTGCCTTGTGCTTACTTTAGTTGCTTCGACACCGTCAGGGTCCCAATATAACTTTGTGGCTGAACGGTGGCTTTCCGAGTTCTGTGCATGTAGAATGCCAATTCTGACTGCAATCCTATAGTGGATAAACTGCATTGCAATACACATAATAATATCTGCTTTTTCACTATCTTTTGAAATTGTGTCATCCTAAGTTGAGAACTGTATCTGAATTTACATATTATTATATCATTATATAACATAACAGTTAAAAGAGGAATGTTTGGGAAGACGATGAGTCCTTGAAGAGTTAAATTACTTATATATTCTTTCTTTGTCCTTTTTCTTGGCACACTTTTGCGTCGTTTAATAATTCTTTTCAAAACATCTCGTATAATGTTTGTTATCTTTTTTGGTGACCCTTTTAAAAAAGCTAACAAAACAACAAATCGCAATAAAGCCCAAAACAGCAACCTTTGTGAAAGCATTCCATTTCTGCTCTTTGGAAGACTGAGCACGTATCGTAATGACTGATGTGCAGTGATGTCAACTGTTACAGGACATAAACAACATAATACACAGATATGTTAACATTACATCTTTAAAGAAAATATATTACCACTAACATTAAACCATATCTTACCGTCGTATTTTGAAATTTTCCTATAGTTTCTGTCCACAAGCTTTCTTTTACTTTCTAAACAACCCGACGATATTTTCATGTTGTCCAGGTAATTTGTACATGCTCTTTAGTGTTTTGCCCCTAAATTTCCAGCGGTTTTGATTTTGCCCACTCGGAAAGTCAAATTTTCAAACTATAGGAACGGAGGTGTGTACATGTATATGTGTGTATACTTCCAACACTACTTTGTCTTTTTCTTCGTTTCCTCTTCACCCACTCCCTCCTAATTTTGCAAATGTGTACACTATATTGCAGTTATTAAATTAGATAACGGGTTCCAGTTAATGTTAGCACTAAATGAAAAAAGAGTTCACTGTATTCGTCCGCGGGTGTTTAATTTTATCCAATCCAAACAATTTTATGATTTCTTTTAATAGCCTGCGCCAGTTAAGAAGTATTTTATCTTTCTAAACTTATGCATGAATTTATAACTATGTCACACCGGGTCATAAATATAACCGTCTGATAATTTATTGGTATTTTAACCGTAATTATGAACTAAAACAAGTGTATGACACAAGACAACTGGATAGAATTTTGACTACATAAACATTATTTTTTTTTCCAGTTTTAATTGTTATTATTGTTTGGGAATCATCATTGATAGTGCAGCCACTTAATCTGTAGATATCTGGATTTCAGAAGTTTAGAAATTAATCGAATCTTTTTACTACAATTTTCTAATTTGGTATTAACTGGTCTGCTGCAACTGGACGCATGAAACTAATATTTGTGTTCATTCATTAACTCTCTTTCAATATACACAAAGCAATCTACTAGGCTTGTGGGAAATTTATAAAAAAATTATAAAATTTTCAAATTAATTACAATCAGCTATTAATTTGAAAAGTTGAAATTCCATTCACAGACGACTCATTGATAACCTTCAGTAAAATCTTATATATATATATATATATATATATATATATATATATATATACACACACACACACACACACATTAGCAGATATTTTTGTCCTTTAAGTGCCATGCTGAGTCAATAAATTTAATTTTGCAAAATTAGTTTTCTCACAAGCCTTGCGTTTGTTTGTTTGTTTTTATGTTTTCTACTAAGTACATGTTACTTATGTGTGATTGATTGCATGATATAAACTGGGTTTTGAAATAGGAAAATATCAGATTTGAAGACCAAATGAAAATAGAGATAAAACAATGTATTCTGTGACTTACATTATACATTGTAGCATATTCCATTTGACTTAAATGACAATGACTGGGGTCATCAAAACTGTATGTCAGAACTAAGAAGCAAAGAAAAGACATACTATGTCTTCAAGATGTCAAAGCAAGTCAAGCTTCCATAGCTTGCTGACTTTACCACGGTATGAGACGGACACGACCACTAGGCTGATCCGTCTTTCTAGTCTTTTTCCTTTCTTCTTTTCTTTCCGTTCTCCCTGCCAGAGTTTTTCAAAGGAGAATGTCATAAGCCTTTGTGAAGATTTTGGGTGCGACGCCTGTCTTCCTCTGTTTTACACGGCGTGGTTTCCATCAGAATGGCTACCAGCTAAAATTGGGATCTGCACTGTACGTAGAAAGCATGTCTGTAGCACATGTTCAGTATTCTATGGTGGCTGTCCACATGGGCCAGGTTTGAATCCACAGTTTTGAATCTCTTATAGATATTTATGCAGTCTGTTGTGTCCTCTACGAAGTCTAAATATAATCTGTTTGTTTGTGTGAGGAGGTGGTTGACTGGGTCTGTAAGAGTGTGTCCTCGATGGGAAGTGTACTAGTCTTTCTAGTGATCGCATGAGGAGGCCAACCACGACATTTTACGCTTATTGCCAGGTCATGTGGTGACGTCGATGGCATCCCATTTTTTGTGGTAATTATAATTACAATGATGAGCGGCTGGCCGAGCGGTGACAACGTCAGACTCTCTTGCGGGAGACCCGGGTTCGATTCCCCCCTCAAGGTGATGGAGATTTGCTAGAACTAAACATCATTACCTGCACAGTCGGCGGTGGCGCACTAGCCATGCGGTCCTACATCCTCAGGCTCGCGAACCCCCTTGTCTACACCGCCCTTAAATGTGGTACATTCAGACAGCATCGACAGTGGCAGACAGTATAATGACAGTAATGCAAGTGCATCGCAGGAGGATTGGATCACCAGTTTGAATTATACTCATTAACACACGGTATGCGGCATCCCGAAAACAAACGTGAATGATAACACGTTCACGGTTGGAAAATAACAGTTAGCCTTTCTAAGACATTGAAGGAGTTACACTCTTGACGTTTTTCAAATCCACAGCTAGGCGATTTTTTTAAAGACCTAGTTTTGTCAGTGAAGCGAGTAGAAAAGGGGTACCAGGAAATAACCTGGGACATATAGTCGGCCTATGTGCTGTTAGCCAAATCTCCCCATCGTGTGCTGATAGCTTTATATAAAATATGAGTCTTGCTCCGTTTGTCTGATCTGCCAATGGTTTAAAAAAAAATGTCTTTTACTTTTCTTACTGTTTCTATAAATTTGTGCTTTAGCAATCTAGTGGCGCAGAATATACCGAATTAAATTGATATAACTACTAATGCAAAGCGTTGGTAGACAACTAAACACGTTGCAGAGGACCACGAGGGGAAGAAAAGATGCTGCCGTTGGATAGGACACTGGTTAAGATAACCTGAGAACAATATTACAAGAAGGTTTTGCATTGGAACCCACAGGGACATATAAATAAAGGAAGAGAGAGGAAAAAACACGGAGAAGGTAGCTAGAGATTAAAGTTGAAGAGATAGGGGTAACATGGGGAGAGCTGTATACGATAGCGAAGGATAGAACGATTTGCGTGAGCTGGTTGAGGGCTTATACTCTGTTGGTGGCTAGAAAGTCAGAAGATGATGAATTTAGTGGTACAAGAGCAAACAAAGACAAGTGAGCAGGTCTGTTTTAGCAAGAGCGACTGTGTGCATGTTACTGATGATGCAAGTAACGTTCGCTCCGTTAAGGATTCGTTGAATTTAAACAGCAAGAAGTGGGAGAACAGGGTTTCCTTCAAAGCTGTCTGGGGGAGGGGAGCATCGGGGAGGGGAGCTTTGAGGAGTGGAGCATCGGGGGATGTGAGCATCAGAGGAGTGGAGCATCGGGGGAGTGGAGCATCAAGGGAGTGGAGCATTGGAGGAGTAAAGTATCGGGGGAGCAGAGCCTGTCGGGAGTGGAGCATTGGGGGAGTAGAGCCTTTAGGGAGTGGAGCATCGGAGGATGTGAGCATCGGGGTAGTGGAGCATCGGGGAAGTGTAGCATCCAAGGAGGGTAGCCTGTGTGGGTGGGGCATCGGGGGAGTGGGGCATCAGGGGAGTGGAGCATCGGGGGAGTGGAGCATCGGGGGAGTGGAGCATCGGGGGAGTGGAGCATCGGGGGAGTGGAGCATCGGGGGAGTCGAGCATCGTAGGATGTGAGCATTGGAGGAGTGGAGCATCGGGGGGAGTGGAGCCTGTGGGGAGTGGAGCATCGGGAAGTGGAGCCTGTGGGGAGTGGAGCATCGGGGGAGTAGAGCCTGTGGGGAGTGGAGCATCGGGAGAGGGGAGCATCAAGAGAGGCGAGTATCGGGGGATTTGAGCATCGGGGGTATCAACATTTAACTGTGAATTTTAGACCAGCCGG
>CAJHNH020000608.1:210194-240194 GCA_905116865.2 Candidula unifasciata
GAAACATGGTTACAAGATACATATAGTGATCACCTGTAAATTGAGCGAGAGAAAGAGAAAGGATATAAATACCAGTGGCAAGGCGAGCAGGTAGCGAACGTAGTTGTTGCTTACACTTTCTATTGTTAAAGAAAAATGCTTTTTACTATCTTTAATTACTGTTTACTAATTATTAGAAGTAAATCCACTTGATTTACTTCTAGAAGGATCATAGAGGGGAAAAACTATTAGTCACCAGTAATACGATGCTAGCTGCACGCGAATACTCTTTAAAGTGAAGGGACGAGAAGGAAAATATCACATAATAGACTCTCCGGTGTAAATGTTACGTGTTAGCTCTTACACGTGGGAACTGATCTCGCCTAGCTACTAAAAATACCTAGATGATCTAACTGCAAGGTATAATCGGAACACGAAAGAAGGTCTTCTTTTGAGTCCGAAAACCACGCTTACCGGTACGACACGTGATTATGATGATGATAATGATGATGATGAGTGAGTTTCGATGAATTAAACTCCACACATAATAATGTAATTCATAATTCTCACTCATATACTTTAAGAAAAAAATTATTTACTTCTCTTTTCACCTCCATAACCCCCTCAGCCATTGTCATCTCAGTTTCCTCCGTCGTCTTCTTCTCCAACTATCCAAGTGTTTGTTTTTACCGTGTCCATCTACGCATCTACACATAAGAATATCCGTATGCTTATTTGATTGTCTGTATATCCAGGCATTTGGGGCATTTGTCTGTATTTGTATCCATGTATCCGGGTGTCTGTGAGTGTGTGTGTGTGTATGTCTTTTTGGTTATGGTTACTTGTCGGCATATCAGTTTGTGTGTGTGTGTGTGTGTGTGTGTGTATATATATATATATATATATATATATATATATATATATATATATATATATATATATATATATACAAGGTACGACAATTAAGTAACGAGACTGATTTTATTATGACCAAGACAAAAATGCCATCTATAAAGCAAAGCATGGAATCTAAAGAGGCAAAATTTATCTATGATCTGGCAACTTTTCATCGCCGCTCGACAAGCAGACAACAAACAAGCCGCCATTTTGTTGACCTAGTCAAAGGTGCATTATTACGTAATCAGTACGTAGCAAGGAGCTAACATTAAATTCTTTTTTAAAACTCCCAAAAAAGCGCATTGAAACAGTTCAATTGATGCAACAAGTTTATGGAGATAATTGTTTATTTCGAGCACACATTTTTAGGTGGTATTCACGATTCTAAAGTGGTGTGGAAATGATTACTAATGTGCCTAGACCCGAATGCCAAATTTCTGTTCGTAATGATGAACTCATTGCAAAAGTCAGAAAACGGATACAAAAAATCAGTGTTTTACTGTGAGGATGATAGCAGATGAATCTGGCGGTAATAGAGAGACCATTCATAACATTTTAGTGCAAGATTTGGGCAAGTAAAAAGTTGCTTGCCGGTGTGTAGAACATTCGTTGTTTGATGACCAAAAACATCAGCGGGTTGAGTACCCAGGAGACACCATCCCAACAAGAATTTTTGGTTCAGAATTAAGTGTGTTTTCAGCCTTCCACCCTATTCCCAAGATATGTTTAATTTATATTCCCAATATTAAAGTCAAAGGGTGCATCTTTAACGATATTGATGACATTCAAAGGACCATGACATTGACTTTAAGGGTCATAAAAACAGAACTACAGAGGTCGTTCCATTGTTTGTTAGATCGTGCCTCTTGCTGTATCAATGCACAGCGGGCTTACTTGGAATAAAATACAGGTTATATCTTAAACAGGAGATTAGTTTAATTTTTATTTAATTAGTCTCATTACTCAATTGTCGGACCTTGTATATATGTATATATATATATATATATATATATATATATATATATATATATATATATATATATATATATATATATATATATATTCTTCGTGTCATTGTTGACAAATAAGGAGTTCGCTAGTGATCTCTGTTGCTTCCGTCTGCTACTTTTCTGCCTATGGTATTCCATGTCGGTTCACATTCCCTCTTTTCGCTGTCTATCGTTCTTCTCCAGGTCTCCTTAGATCGTCCACGTCTCCTTTGTCCATCGGTCATCCTCCAGAAAGCTATCTTATCCAGAGTGTCACGAGACATGTTCTGCAAGCATGTCCAAGCCATCTCCATCTTGGTCTGTTCACACAACCAGAGCCGTGCAGAGTAACACAGCAGTCACAGTGTAAGATGCAGACTCGTAGGAAAGTGTTTGGATGGGTGGCTGTTGGTTCGGTGCCGGTTAAAGCCAGGAAACAACCAGAGGGCCAATGTGTGACTGACCTTATTAAAGCACTCCGGCCGGTTGGGGTAGGTTTTGCGAACTGTCTCTAGGGCTAAATGTCGATCACTTGTGGTAATTATGTTAAAAACATATGTGTGTTCTCTGTAGGTGTGTGTTTAGTTATTTTTAAGGATACAATGGATGCCAAGGAGCTATTTGCCTTGACGGCAGTAAACAGGTCTCTGACACTCAGTGTCTGTCTATTTGTCTATGTTTGTGTGTCTGCCTGTGTCTGCCTGTGTCTGCTAGAGGTCAATTATCTGTGTCTTCAATTGTCTGTCTGAGTGTATGCATCTCTGTCCAAATGTATTTGCCTCCAATTGCTCTGTTTCAGTGCTTCAGAAATTCAGTTATGCTTTTTCAGAAGTCGGCAGCTATCTCAGATGCTAAAGGTTCAGTCATTGATGGCGTCCTAGCCTGCAGTTTCATTAGAAAGAGTTCCTATCCAGAAGAGAAACGCGTGTTTGATTTAAGTCTTCCATATTACCTGATGGTCGCCACAGGCACGGCAGTTTCAGGTATTTGACTTTTTATTTTATTTGTTATTTATAGTGCTTTCCTTTCATACATGCAGGAGAGGCTAGACGAGAAGTTAGACAAATGAGCCCTCGTGCGGAAGACTCGCGTTCGACCTGGAGGTAAAAGTGAACATCCTAAACTGTGCAGTTCGGGGCGACGACACTAGCTTTGCGACCTTATATCTCAGAATCACGCCCCCCCCCCCCCCCCCTCGTCTCTTCCACTTTCCACTTATTTTCCGTTTCGCCGACCTAAAGTGACTGAATGCAGAGATGAACATGTTTCTGGTAAATAAGCTTGGTCTATCCCGTGTACTGGTCGGCATTCATACAATGGGAGAAGGGGAGGGAGGTGATTAGAACACCCAGATTTCCCCGTAACGGCGTTTTTTTTTTTTTTTTCAGTGATCTAAGATTATAATCCCACGCTACACCTGTAGCCAGACACACTCACCCACTGAAACCCATCTGTATATTCATTGTCGTGTATGTTCAGTGAAACAAAACAGTCGTTGAATTACAAGTTATTGTCAAAGTCCACCTACAGACGCTGTCTGACTTTGTCCGCATGTGTTGCGGTAGCAGTATAACAGATTTTGCTACATCGGGTTATAGTTATCATTGTTCATATTATCATTGGGGGGGGGGGGGGGGAGGGTTGTATATATGTTTTTTTTTCTGCATATGTTTTCGTGTTCTGCTTTTTTGTGAGCTCAAGATCCAAATTACACATACAGTAATTGTACACACCACCTGCCTACAAATACCACCTCTCTGGGTCACTCCGTGTCTAGTCTCTATCTGGCAGCCACACGCGTACACAGAGCTTCTATTGCTCAAGCGAATGATGGGATTTGGTGACAGATCTCACCAAAAAGCTGAGTGATTTGATGTATTCTTCTTTGTAGCTGTAAGATTGTCAGTGTGAGTCGTATGCTTATGAAGGCTATCAAGCTACAATATTAACTATGTGGTCAAGTGCAGCAGGAGAAGAACGAGGCTTGGAAGTCATGACCCAGGACAGCCCACCCTCTGAAGTTGTATAAGAGGTATTGAGCCAAAACAATTGTTGACAAGGGATTTTATTACTGTGGAGTTCTTCTTGTTATTGTCGTTAAGATTGAGTATTGTGAAACTGATAGTTGTACCACTAATTTTGGACTGATATTGTTTCATGGTGTGTCCAATGTGGGCCATCCACAGGTAATAAATTACCTCACTCGTATGAAAAGCTACCTGAAGTGTCAGCGGAGAAGGTCAGCCTACAACAAGTTGCCAGCATTTCTGGTTCACGTAATCCATTCTATCCGTTGGTGAAGGCGCATGGTATGTATATATTGGGGAACCAAGTAAATCCTGTTTTAATTTTCGTCTTCTTCTTTTTCTTCCTCTTCTTCCTCTTCTTCTTCTTCTTCTTCTTCTTCTTCTTCTTCTTCTTCTTCTTCTTCTCTTCTTCTTCTTCTTCTTATTTCTTCTTCTTATTCTTCTTCTTCTTCTTTCTTCTTTCTTCTTCTTTTTCTGCTTCTTCTTCTTCTTCTTCTTCTTCTTCTTCTTCTTCTTCTTCTTCTTCTTCTTCTTCTTCTTCTTCTTCTTCTTCTTCTTCTTCTTCTTCTTCTTCTTCTTCTTCTTCTTCTTCTTCTTTTTTTCTGCTTCTTCTTCTTCTTCTTTTTCTTCTTCTTCTTTTTTTTTCTTCTTCTTCTTCTTCTTCTTCTTCTTCTTCTTCTTCTTCTTCTTCTTCTTCTTCTTCTTCTTCTTCTTCTTCTTCTTCTTTTTCTGCTTCTTCTTCTTCTTCTTTTATTCTTCTTCTTTTTCTTCTTCTTCTTCTTCTTCTTCTTCTTCTTCTTCTTCTTCTTCTTCTTCTTCTTCTTCTTCTTCTTCTTCTTCTTCTTCTTCTTCTTCTTCTTCTTCTTCTTCTTCTTCTGCTTCTTCTTCTTCTTCTTCTTCTGCTTCTTCTTCTTCTGCTTCTGCTTCCTCTTCTTCTTCTTCTTCTTCTTCTTCTTCTTCTTCTTCGTTGTCTCCTTCTTCTGCTCCTGCAGTTTCTGGTCCTGCTGCTGCTACAACTATTTCTACTACTGCTGCTGCTATTGTTGTTGCCCTATACTATAACTGCCGATGACCCTCCTCCATTTTCAACCCCAGTGACACTGACGACTACTGCTGCAACTTCTTTTATGATGCTAAAACTATTACAATTACTTCTCTACTACAACTAATGCTGCTGCTTCTTCTGCTGCTACTACTACTGCTGCTGCTGCTGCTGCTGCTGCTGCTGCTACTGCTACTACTGCTACTACTACTGCTAATTCTGTTTGTTCCTATTTTTTCTATTTGTCATTTATCCCTTTATCTTCTTTTATCTTCCTCTTCCTTCTCTGCTGCATTCTCCTGCTCTTCTTTCTAAGGATGCAATCGCAGCCTCAAAAACATCGTAACGTCTGATAAAAATCCCCTCCTCTCTGATTTATCAACAAAAATTCATATCCAAAGCCACTGAAGCTATAATAACTACAAATGCTAAATGAAAACCAGGTGAAGACTTTTGTCTCTGCCGTAGTCTTCTTCTTGCGTCCCAATGCTTGTGCTGTCAAGCGTCACAAGAGGAGTTCGATATAGTTTCCTGTGTTTTGCTAGTTGCGGAGCTTGTGGTAATGTCATTTTGCGTTTCTGAAGTGTCTACCCATTTCTTTTTTGGTCGGCCTCTTGATCTGTAGCCTGCTGTTCTTATATATTACGCTCTGGTTGATTTGTTTCTTTTCTGACCAAAAGACAAAAAATTGTGATTCTTTGATGTTTTATGAAATCATTTATCGGTGCTGTGTTTACCATTATTCTTAGCTCTTTGTTGGTCTGTCTTTTTAAATTTTTTAAAATTTATAATACACTTTATCTCACATATTGTAATTTTGCGTTTACGTGTTCCTGGCATGCCTGGCGTTCGTTTTGGCGCATTTATCAGTTGATTTGTTTTCTATTTTGTCCTCTCTCTATCCCGATACAGGCACTATAATGACCCTAGCCTGGATGTTCTTCGCCAGTTGTGGGCTGGTCATTGCAAAACATGGCAGAAGCATGTTCAACAACTGCAAACCATTCGGCATCCATGTTTGGTTTCACGTAAGTAATACCGTAATTTCCATCTTAACTCTTCAACATATGGAAACCAATTTTCAGACTCAGAATACGAAGCAAAGTGTCACACTGCCTAGCAATAGCTTTTTTTTTTTATTTAAACAAGCAAGAGAGTGACAAGGGGCTTGATGCGCGTAATGTGTATTTGTTTGTTTTTTTTCTCCCTAGGATTTTCGTCCGCAGGATTAAAACCTCGGAGATGAATATCCAACACCACACATCCCAGAAGTTATATCATCATAGTTATCGTGTTGTGCCGTTATATATCACATTGGGCCCGTTGTCTATTCCTCTGTTGCGTTCTATCGTGTGCCGTCTCTTCTATATCTGAAATGGAATTCAATCCAGTGCCTTTGGTTTCTCTCAGAAAAATCAGTTTTAAGGTCTCTTGTTGGCGTCCTCGCTTTCTCAATCCATTTATTTCTCATTATAGTGCCTTTTTCGATGATTCTCTGCTTGTTTTTTCTCAGGATGTGACTTGTTTGGTTCTATCTTCTTTGTCTAATAACTGTTGTTACCCATGGCTGTCCAGACATTTCTCTTATTTCTTCACCTTTCTTCAACTCATCCCATTATTTTCATCACCATTTTCATGAGGCATTTTTTTTTTTTCAAATGCATTTAATTTTCGTTTCATGTCTTTAGTGGTTCTTTAACTTTCACTGGCATGTGTTAGAACTGAAATAACATTATTATTGAAAATAGGTAACTTGGTTTTAAAACTATACAGTTAAGAGTTCCATATTTTGTTTAGGCTAATAAAAGCTGCCGATGCCTTTGCTAGCGCGTGTCATAATTTCTTTCTTTGTGTTTCGTTCACTATCAAAATTAGTACTAAATAAGTAAATTGGTCTGTTAGTTTATTTCCTGTTGTCTCTTGTTTTACATCGGCTTTGTCTGTTACAGGTATCTTTAATATCTTTGTTTTGTAATTGCTCCGTTCTACCGTAAAATAGGGTTATTTTGGGGGATCTCTCTGAATGAGAGAGAGAGAGAGAGAGAGAGAGAGAGAGAGAGAGAGAGAGAGAGAGAGAGAGAGAGAGAGAGAGAGATGCTATTATTTGTTAGCAGACGAAATCATATTTCCGCAACTTAATTATTTTTCTAATTTTTTTATTTTTATTTTGTAATGTTGGCATTTATAATTTTTAGACTTTCTAAAGTACCAGGGTAAGGGGAAGTTAACATTGAAAACGTACAAATCTGCAAGAGTAACACTTATCGTTTCTCCTAAGATTATCACCCTTTGCATGTGTCCTTTCATCAGTCAGCAGATCACTTCCCCCATGGCACGCCTGAAAATCACTCCTTCTCTGTTCAGTTCTCCAGCCCTATGTGCTTTCATAGACAATGCATCCTTAGTGTCTTGTATCAGTCTTGGCAGAAATCGGCCCACTGATAAACTGAATTAGAACTAGATTTTTTTAGATTCCTCTTTTCTTCTTCGTCCCAATATGGGAAGCACATTTTCGGTATTTTAAAGCTCCCGTTTCGGCTGTTTTCAGGGGCCCTAGTATAATCTTATGGTTGAACGGGGTTTCTCAGACTTGCGCTCGAGTCATATTCATCCGAATAATGGCACTTTGTGTCACCAGATGTTTATCGCTCGTTGTGCGGTCCTGGTGGGGTTGAATGTCACTCCTTCTTCTTCTTTTTCTTCTTCCTTCTTCTTTTTCTTCTTCTTCTTGTTATTATTATTTTTGTTATGATTATTATAATTATTATTATTATTTAATAGGCAGCTGGCAAGTGGTTTTTCGGTTTACTGTTATGCTGAGAGAATGAGATAATCTGCTACTTTTTGATTTACAGATACATCGCTTTTGTATGGTGATAACAGCATTACTTACGATACTTGGATGTGTCATTATCGTAATCGAATCCAAAGGGTACAGTGTGGTGAGTACCTTTTCTTTACGTTCCCTACGTTTATTTACTTATAATATTCATATTGTTAAATAAACGTACCATGTTCTGAAGACAAAATACAACTGCAGTATAAAATATCAGCATTCGAAAAGGCCGAATGTAGGATGGTACTGCGTGTCCAATATGTGACCCTTAGGGAAACAAAATTCAATTCGTTGGTTCGTTCATACTTGTATTTATGGGGTTTTTTCGTTGTGAAGTGGTGAAATCGTTTGCCTTACGCTCTGAAGGTGGCGAGTTCGATTTATGACGCGTCTAACTTTTATTGGCGTGTCTTACTTTCACTGGTATATCTTACTTTTGTTGCTGTATCTTATATGTGCTTATGTATCCTACTTTTATTGGTATATCTTATTTTTATTGACGTATCTTACGTTTATTGATGAATCTTACTTTTATTGGGTAAATTACTTTTCTTGATGTATCTTACTTTTGTTGGTGTATGTTACAATAATTGGTGCATCTTACTTTTATAGTTGTATATTTCTTTTATTTGAGTTTCTAACTTTCATTAGTAAATGTTACATTTATTGGTGTATCTTGCTTTAATTGGTGTATTTTACCTTTTATTAGTGTATCATAGTTTTCATAACTTAACTTAAACTTGACTAAAAATTAAAATAACACGCTGCTGCTGCTTTGCACGTGTAATAACAAATGGTGGGCAGAAGTCAACAAGAAATCATAAAAGAGAATAGGAAAAACATAAACGCGTTTTTCATTATGAAAAAAAAAAATAACTTTAAAGCTAATAGGTCACCTATAATTGCTCAGTTCATATGGCAGTGGAAATCGCACAGAACACCATCACTGTCGTTTGTTTTAAAATGTAATCAAACTGCATCTCGGCAAAGCCACTAGCATTCACACTAAATAGATACATAAGGGTCCACACTGGAGGTCTGGACTCCATTTTGGAGAACAAAAATAGATGCACACTCCCCCCCCCCCCCCCTTTTCTATTTAAAAAAAATCCTAATCAAGCCTGTCGTTGGAGGCAATTAAATGGGTGTGTTTCCCTCAAAGTCGTGACAAGAAACCAACCAACAGTCCTTACACAAATAAGCAACATACGTAAAACGGATTAGCACGCAAAACTCAAGTTCTGAATCATGACCAAACACAAGGAGTGGAGGAGCAACCAGAATTGTCCACCAGTGTTTACAGCCAGTGAACGCGATAACGAAAAAGAAGAAATGCTTAAGGCAGCTACGAGAAGTGCCAACATGAACATTCCGCCACTACAACTGTAGTTCATCTTCATTAGAACTGGTGGTTACAACTTATTAGAAGGCAGGCACTCAATACTGTACAACGCATGACTAGTACAGTGGTAAAAGCCCTCCTATCCGCCCTATTGGATCGGAACGAAATTATAACATGTAAAGCGATAAACATATACTGAAAATTCAACGTTATTTATTTTCAACTATGATATATATATATCTGGTAGTCTGGTAGTTTGGTAGTCTGGTAGTCTTAGTTTCAGCTTCATAGCAAACGGGTTGCCCCATCTTTGCTCCGCTACTGTGCCAATGAAAAACACTCAAAATGCTTATCACAGTTCCTTGTGGAAAGATTGACAAGACTGCTGTCTCAGCATATCTAGCATACACTCGCATTGAAGCATACGGTAGCCATCCGAAGTGCTAACACAAACAGTCCAACATTAGAAATGCAGTTCATCATTGATGATAGCAGAACTTGTCGCCAACAGATCAGCAGTTGCCCACGCGATCAATTGTAATCACATACGGGCATCGCCAACATTGCACGACAGGTATCACGCCATTTTCTGAATCTACAATTCACACCACCACGTTGGTCACAGTCGAAAATACATTCCAAATGCAATCCGCAGCTCACAGGGTCACGCCATGCATTCAACTCAGAAGCTGGGCGACGAAACTATATCCAGTCTACAAATGGAGCAAAAATACTTCGGCCACCGTCCGGCAGAAGCAAAAAATTTGCCTCTGCTTCGAACAGCGCCGCTGTCTAGCGTCCATTTTAACCGGATATATATATATATATATATTTATTATAATTAGCAGGTCTGGCTGATGTACATACAGATACATACAGATAAATAGAAGGGATGTGTTGGGTTTGACATAAACAAAAACATTAAAAACAATGATTCAGGAAGGTTTAGGGTAAACACTTTGTTTTTATTTTCGGAATAATATAAATAAAATCCAAAACAAGTGCGTAAACATGGCTCGGTATGAGATGTAAGAATGCTTTTTTGAAGCTCCCATAACATCAGTGTACGTGATTACATACAGTAAGTTTTTTACTAATTTTATTCGTTGCTCGTTGTCTCTTTCAGATCCCGGAAACACCAGGGAAGGCCTACAGAGTTCTCCATCCACCGCTGGGCTTGATTCTGGTTATTGTCACGTTGGTTAATGTAAGAATTCAGTATTTCACCACAAATAGCTCTTAACATTATTTAAACAACTGTAACAGCACATGACCATAAATAAATACTTATCATTATGTGCCCTGCCAACTGGCGTAGACGCTCATGCGTCTCCACAGTTCACGATCCCTGATTGCCTGGAACAGCCCTCTTGTTGATATCCCTCCATGCCATCGTTTCAGCCCATTCAGCATCATCTCTCTTGGTTTGCCTCTACCCTTTTCTCCACAGATCTTTCCAGTTGTCACGATGTTCTCCAATGTCTCTCTTCTCATTACGTGGCCAAAGAACAGTGTTTGTTTCTTTCTTATTGTTGTATATAGAGATCTACTTTCATTAGCTTCTTTCAAACAATCGTTGTTAGTTACTCTGGCCGTCCAAGGTATTCGTAACATTCGTCTCAGAGACTACATCTCTTTTGCTTCCAAATTCTTCCAAATTTGTTCACTGACATTCCAAAATTCGCTGCCATACAGCAGAACAGGTTCTATGTAACATTTGAGCAGCCTCTTTCTGACATTAAATGAGAGCGATTTATTGCATAGGATATTTTTCATTTTCTGAAAGGCAGCTTTCGCTTGACCTAAAATAAATACTAGAGGCAACAAATTATATGTTGTATAATAATAACTGATTGCTAATTTTGTTCATCAAGCGCCATGGCGGATTGGGGGGGGGGGGGGAGCAGAAAGCATGGTACCAGAAAGGAGGGGTAGGGGCCGACGAGAACAAGGATTTGTACAGGATATAACTGACGCATGAGAGCTTGCGACAGGCCGAGTTTATTTCAGGCAAACGGTGATGAGAGCGAAGTCTACAAAGGACCTGCTACATGATGATGATTACAGATTTGTAATAATCGTCAAACCAGGCGTACCTATAGATGCTCCATCGCCCACAGTAAATGACTTAAGTTGTAGATGCTGACTGTTCCAGAAACCCACTTGTTCTACAAATGTTGGGGGAGGGGGTGGTGGTGGAGGTCCATGACGAAGTGGTCAAGATACTTGCCTTGTGCTCAGAGGTGTGTGGGTTCGTTTCATAGCGGCGGCGTGCGGTTTGCGTGTGCAACTTTTTACAGTGACCCCTGGGGATCGTCGCCGGAGCTATAGAGTTTGTGCTTTAGGTGACGCTGTCGGCAGACGGCTAGACTTTCTGCAGAGAGAACCCAAACCTTATGTGATAAAAGTGCAGTGATTTCGATCATTTCACCAGTTTATTGAACCTAAATCTAAACTAACTATTCTAATTAGTACAGATAACCGGAGTAACATTGACCACATTGGAGTTTGAGTTCGGTTGATCCATGAAAAGATCACAATGCTGGATTAGCACCATATACTTAATACGCTTAGAGTGTTGGAGGTCGGTATTTGCTTTACCCACCTACTATGTAATGATAAACGCATATTATTTCAACAGTGGGTCTAGCCCTATATGCCCAAAACACGAGAAGGCGTGGGAAAAGGGGCGTCCGCTTTTACTAATATTTCAACGGTTAGTACAGCTCTCAGTGGCAGAACCTTTTCCATAGATGAATCTGAACAAAGAAGACACAAACAATAGATTGTACAATTTATTGCCTGGCATATTTGGCTGTATCTCGTCAGGTGCATACTACAGTAACAATTAAACAAATGAAACAAATAAGTGAATCCTTTATAGCTGAAGTACAATTTCAACAGAAATACAGCGAAATATGCCAGGCAATCTATTGTTTGTGTCTTCTTTGTTCAGATTTACAACGGGGAAATATTACTTTGATAGATGAATCTATTCATTCACCAGCCACTGATAGCCTTGTTCAGACCTGACCCCAAGTCTCCATCAAGACCCGTGTTCAGATGGTCCCACTGGGGAATCGGTATATTTGCCTGGGCCACGTCATGTAAGTAGAGATTGAGTAGCGTTTTACTTATTATAAACTGTGACCATGTCTTGTAATTATAGACCTCAATATTGTCTTATTTTGTTTAGAACCCAACCACATCTTTGGCATTTTCTTGGCTTGGCGTAATTTTTGTGTTGCTTGGTTGGTTAATTTATTGATGCTTGATTGATTATTTGCTTAGTTGTTTAAATTTGTGGTTGTTTCCTTGGCTGTCTGAATGGTTTTTTATTTTTATTTTTATGTTTGTTTGTTTGCTTGCTTGTTTGAATAGTTTGTTGTTTGTTTAGCTGTTTAAACGCTCGGTTGTTTGCTTGGCTGTTTAAATGATTGGTTGTTTGCTTGGTTGTTTAAATTAGTGGTTTCTTTGATTGCTTAAATGGTTGGTCTTTTGCTTGGTTGTTTAACAGTTTGGTTGTTTACTTGGCTATTTAAATCGTTGATGGTTTTCTCGGTTGTTTAAATGGTTGGTTATTTACTTGATTGTTTAAATTGTTGCTTCTTTGCCTGGTTGTTTAACTGTTTAATTGTTTGCTTGGTTGTTTGATTATTTATTTATTTTATTTGCGTGGCTTGTTGATGTCATACTTTTTTTTATTTGTTATGCTTCATTTCTTTTCTGAATGGGTGTTTGGTTCCCCCTCCCCTCCCCCTTTCCTGATTGGTTGTGTGATATAGAAAAAGAATGTAGCAGATTAAATACATAGCTGATCTGACAAAACGTACCATACATTACTACTCATGCCGTGCAAATAAATGTTTCACTCCACTAGCTTTACTACAGACACACAGTGCCCATGCTGGGAACATCAACGCTTTATTCAACTAGTTTACTGACAAAATAGTTTCCTTACAACACTGTTATTTACAGGGGGTCGCCGTGGCCGAGCGGCTAGACGCTCGCCACGGATCGGAAGGTCGTGGGTTCGCTCCCTGGCGGAGCCGGACTATTTTCAAAAATGACCTTGGCTCCCAGGTCGACCCAGCCTTGAGTGGGTACCGGGTGCAGTCCCGGGAAGTAGAGGCGGCCGGCGTGATGCTGACCACATCCCCATCTTGTGCCGATTGGTCTATAAAAATATAGGTCTAGCCCTATAAGCCCTATACGCCTAAAGGCGTGGAAAAGGGTCCTTTACTTTTTTACTGTTATTTACACTTAGGGCAAACAATATTCTAGACTGATAGATTTTATGCTTTCGATTAAGTGGTTTTATTTTAGTTTATTGAACCTTCCATGTTAATCATTTTTTTTTTTTTTTTTTAGTTAAAATGTGTGGGAAATAAGAGCGACCCAGGCTGAAATTGGTGCCAGACGATATGTTAGAAAGTAAATACGGTTGGCGAAAGTCAATGGCTCAGTGTTTGAAAGAAAATGATACACTTATGTCTGATGGCATGAGTGAGTGAAATTGAACCCCACTGGACCGCACACGAAGCGATTGACACATTGTCACGCAAAGTGCAGTGCGTCCTAACTGGGTTGAGAATCCCCCAGGTCAAGTCCCAGAAAACCCGTTCAACCGTAAGGTTATATTATCTCCCCTGACTCTTACGAAGTAAAATGAAGTCCAATCTGAGTGGGGCTGTAATAAAGAAAAACCAGTTTGGTCTTATGTAGGGATCCCTTGCTTTTATTATATCATCATCGTTTTTTAAGTTGTCTAATCTAGTTTGATGTTTCTTTCACAGTTGTACTGATAGTTATCGGTCTGGACCTAAACAAATCCCAAGGGGAGGTTGAAGCCATTTATGTCGTCTTTGGTTTCATCGCTTACCAGCTAGCTATCGACATTGTCATTAGAGTCACTGAATCCTTCTGTGGCTGTTTTAAATCCGGGTGTTGTGGTAGGTATTAGGAAACACACTGGATCCTGTCAATTTATTCAGATAGATACAGTTGGGTAGATGAAATTGCGCAACTCTTTCTCACTTAGATCCAATTCATTGCGCTTGTCATTTTTTTTTTTTTTTTTTTTTTTTTTTTGTACATTTCATCCAACGAACCGTCAAACAGGCTCTTTGTCTACAGAAACTGTGTCATGCCCTCATTGTTCTAGACTCCTCCGGGCACGTATAAGACTTATAAGTCACCTCTAGACTCACAAACATTCAACTGCAGTTTCATGACGGATGAAAGAAAGAACGATCCTCATCGCTTCTGATTGACTAACGAACAGAAAAACAGGCGATCTGTCTATCTTCTTTTACCCCACCAGGACATCACACAAGCGATAAAAACCCGGTGACACAAAGTGCCACCATGTGGATGAGGATCACCCGTGGAGATGTCCCAGAAACCGCGTTCAGCCATTACACCATATTTATGGCCGGGCTATATTGCGGCCCCTGGCAAGAGCCAGGGTAGGGCTTCAAATAACGAAAAATTGCATCCCACAAGGGATAGATTTTAAAACAGGGGGGACAATTAAATTAAAGGCTGTCGTTACATGTTTGTATGATAATATAAACATAAATGGAGAATAGGTGTACACATTCAATTAAAAGTTCGCGTTGGCCAGACAAAGAACCGAAAGTCGCAGTATCTGGCACACGAGCTTGTAAATCTTGAAGCCATTAGTTTTTAATCTAATTCAAGACGAGAATTTACAATTTTCCTAAAAATGGAACATGCAAAGGTCCCGAGAATGTAAAAGGGATAGTGGTAATAATTACCATAACCCCTACCAGTGCCGATGGTCAATACAATTTATGACTAGCACCATATATCTGTTTCACAATGGAACATGGACAACATTGTTACTATATTTTCCGCTTTGGTGCATGTCAGAAATGGTGCAGCCATCTTTAAAAATCGTTATGGCGGCATTGTGTTCACTTGCACCGTGATGTCACGTGCGTAACATTCTTGACATTCTGATAATCGCCCACGCCAGTAGGCAAGGATCTTGATGATGATGATATTGTGATATTATTTACAAAAGGTGAAAATCCGTTGCCATCTTTTTTATTCTAATGTTTGTACATTGTAATAATTTATTAGGTGTGAAAGGCCTGCTTTAGCAATTCAGAGGATAAACACCATGAAGAATCTATGGCATAGCACCAGGAAGGGAGTTAGAGTAAATATTTCGAGATCATGCATCTTTCCCGTGACAACCTAATGGATGTGAGTCTTGGACTCTCACTTAGTCTTTGAAGGAGAAAATGTGAGCTTTTTAACTGAAATGCTACAGAAACATTCTTAGAACACCATGTACCAAGAAAAACGTCGACATCCTGCATGACCTGACCGTCAAGGAGAACTGGCTTGTAAACAGCATGCGCTCCTGAAAGCTGAGGTATTTTGAACATGTCAAGCTCCGTGGTTCTTTGAAGAGAACGCTTATGGAAGGCGCAATTTCCGGAAAACGAGGCGGATGTCCACCTCCCTGAAAATGCAGTGGCTATGAAAGCACATCGAGCTGAAGAATTACATAGAGAAAGAGAGACTTGCATGCATGCCTTGAAGAGAGCGACGTTCTGATTGATTTGATATAATTTAGTATGGCTATTTAAAACTCTACGTTGGTGGCTGATTTTTTATTAAAGAGTGGTCCGCATGTCTTTGCTAACTGATAACCGTTGTAATAAAGTATATTCTACTTTGCACCTTCCGACAGAAAGCAAACACAGATACAATATCAACATGGCCGAATTATCTAGTAACGGACTCAGCAGGGAGACTACTGGCGATGTTAGTTCTGACACAGGGGACACAACCAAGGAAGATCTGAAAGTCCAGCGTTGTGTGAGTTCTTCTTCTTCTTCTTCTTCTTCTTCTTCTTCTTCTTCTTCTTCTTCTTCTTCTTCTTCTTCTTCTTCTTCTTCTTCTTCTTCATCTTCTTCTTTTTCTCTTTCTGTTTCTTCTTCTTCTTCGGCATACCAAGCCCTTGGAGTTCCTTATTGCAGATATCACCCGCACTCTCTTATCAACACAAAAGCTGCTGTTGCCTAAGTCGGTTGCGTGGTACAGCAGCTGGCAAGGTCTTTGCCTGCTTTCTCGACCGAGGCATTACAGCAGAGGTTCTCAAACTGGGTGCGTATACCAGGGGTGCCGCGGCGAAAATCAAGAAAAGTCGGCTATAAATTGTGACATTATTAAAGAAGGCATGAAGATACTTAAAAGGTAAAATTTAAATTGTCTTTCCTCGCCACTGTCGAAAAGAGGACAGGTGACAGGCAATAACTGCATTTTATAAAATAAGGAACATCTTATGCAATACAGCTTTGTCATTAAAGGTTAGAAAAAGAGTTCTTGTTTGCTACATACATCCAGTTTTAACATATGGTTGTGAGTCCTGGACAATCAGTAGGCAGGCCAAACAATTTCTTGAGGCCTCAGAGATGTGGTTTTACAGAACGATGCTTAAAATACCTTGAAGAGCAAAAAAGAAATAAAAAGCAACCAGGAGGTTTTGAAAGAGGCGAGAACCCGAAGGCAACTAATCACAGACATCAGAAGGAGACAGCCATCATTTTTCGGCCATGATATGAGCAGAGGGAAAATGTAACATTTGGTGACCACTGGAAAAAACTGTGGAAGGAGGGATCGAGAAAGACAAAGAGAGAAAATTATTGACAGTCTTGTTGCATGGCATGGAGGTGTGTCAGCACACGAACTAATACATGCTGCAGGAGATCGCAGATTGTGGGGAGGGATAATCGCCCACGTCAGTCGGTAAGGCACCTGATGATGATGATGATACACTATTCGTCTTCGTATTCGGCCGAATAGTTATTTTCACTATTCGGTACAGCTCTAATTTATATAATATAATTTCTTTCTTCTACAGAAAAATATCACAATCAGCATCATCTTGGTATTGCACATGGTGCTGTCTGCGTGTTTCTCCATCGGTGTCTTGTACTTCTTCCTGCGTCACCCCGTCGGGTCACTTCCGTCTGTACCTGGACAAGATGGCGGCAAACACTAGAGCGTCCCTCGATCTTCAAAGATAACATGGTTGGGAAAAGTCTATGGGAAAGTCAAGACATCTGTTGACAAGCCTTAAGTTTATGTGATAGTTGAGAAGTTTACAACGCAGATTACTGCCTCTCTGTAAGAATTGTAACATTTTGTGAAGTATGTGGAAGTTTCAACACCTCTACAGTTCCGCATATAAAGTTAACTTTAACCTTAACTTATCCAACAACTTTAACTTAATGTGATCATCTGGACAGTTTTTGGAAAAGATCAACACATCCGTGTAACAAATGGGACCTTATGTATGCATTCATAAATCTATGAAAGAGTTTACTACATCTGTGTAACAAGTGTAACCGCTTCTGATGACGGGACAAGTATCTGGACCAGTTTAACACATCTATCCAACAATTTTAATCTTATGTGATCGCTTGAAAAATATGAGGAATACATCTATGTAGCAATTGCTATCTTGTTTATTTTTTTTTTTTTAAAGGAAAGAACTATGTCACTACTGTAGGTATGTACCACTTTTTTTAGGGCGGTGTAGACAGAAGGTCTCAAGCCTCAGGACTTAGGATAGCATTGGCTAGTGCTGTCGCCACTGACTGTGCGGGTTGGGATGTTTAATTTTGCCCCAGACAGAAATACTCCATCACCTTACCGGAGTCGAACCCGGGTTTCTCGAATGAGAGATTTATGTGATTATCCGCAAAAGCTGGGGAAGAGTTTAACAATCTATCCAACACTGTAACCTTATGTGATCATCTGAACTCTTATTTGGTTATAAGAGAAAACAATTGGACCTTTTAAACTGAAATGGTGGTCGACCCCTGCCTCGCCTTCCACAAACAGTACCCTCCATCACCGTCTTTTCCAAGCCACCATGATGTTTGATGTTGCCAAAATACTTTAACTTTCGGGACAGGATGCTGTTTATGAGCCAGTTCTCCTTGATGTTTAACTCGTTTAGAATGTCGATGTTTTAAACCTAAAATAGAATTGTATAAATCAAGGTTAGCATTTTCTGCTGCTTATTTGTGGAACCATCGTCCATTTTATCTGAAAGATACAAAAAGTTCCTATTCATTTGATCGCTAACTTTTTATTCAGTTTATGCTTACAAGTGATTATATACCACCTTAAAAAGCAATTTAATATGAAATAATGTGTGCATGATATGTATGTATGTATGTATGTGTGTCTGTCTGACATGTACGTGTGCAATATGTATGTATGTGTGTATATGTAGGCGTGTTTGTATACGTATGATTCAAAGTATGAATGAGTGTCTGTATGGGTAATTGTTTAATTTTTTTTTTTTTTTGTGTATCTGTGTGTGTGTTTCTGTGTGTGTGAATGACTAAATGTCTGTATGTGTGTCTGCGTGTGTTTATGTCCGCGTGTGTGTATGTGTCGTTGTGTTTGTGTCTGAGTGTTTCTGTTTGTGTGTGTCTGTTTGTATTTGTGTGTGCGTCTGCACGAGTGGGTGTCTGTGTTTGTGTGTGTGTGTGTATATTTGTTTTGTGTAGATGTGTGTATTTGTGTGTGTGTGTCTGTATGTTTGTCTGCGTGTGTGTGTCTGTGTGTATATGTCTGTGTATGTTTCTGTGTGTGTTTACGCGCATGTGTCGATGTGTGTTTGTCTGTGTTTTTGTTTGTGTGTCTGTGTATATTTGTGTGTGAGTCTGTATGCTTGTCTGTATGCTTGTCTGCGTGTGTGTGTCTGTGTGTATATGTCTATGTTTATGTGTGTGTTTACGTGCATGTATCGATGTGTGTTTGTCTTTGTGTGTGCCTAGGTGTGTGTCTGTGTGTCTCTATGTATTTTTGTTTGTAACTTTATTGTGTCTGTATGTTTGTGTCTGCTTGTGTGTGTTTGTGTGTGTGCCTGTCTGTGTGTGTATGTCTGGGTATATGTGTCTGTGTGTATATGTTTGTGTCTGCATATGTTATCTGTGTGTCGGTGTGCCTGTGTGTATGTATCTGCGTGTGTGTCTATGTGTGTGTCTCTCTGTGTCTATGGGTCTGTATGTATATGTGTGTATACATAAGTCTGCGTGTGTGTCTGTGTATGTTTGTCTGTGTGTATGCGTGCGAGTTTGTGTGTCTGTGTGTGTCTGCGTGTGTGTCTGCATGTGTGCCTGTATGTGTGTCTGTGTGTACATATTTGTGTCTGTATGCATGCATGACTGTATTATGTATGTGTGGCAGGACGCCAGAGAACGGATAGTGATTATTTTAATTAGGCTTAAAGCGAGCTAGAAGTCTGGCCACTGAGTATAAAAGGCTAACGCACTCCGGACCGGTCTCATTTTGACTTCTGGGTTCTGACGCCACAGTCGCTCAGGGCAGGAGACCCACCCAGTTGTTGTGGCTCCGCACATTGGGGTAAACAACGTGGGTACAGGCGATTGCGGGGGGGGGGGGGGGGGGGTGACTGGTTGACCGGTTGTATGTCTCCATAGTTAAATCTGAATTTATCTCTAGTGGTTAAACTGTGTTGAGATATATCAGTGTGTATTATCGCTCGGAGATGTATTTTGGTCACGTCGCTAGCAGCAAATTCTTACTTTTGTCAGTTGAGGTATTTAGCACATGTATGGGTGGACACGATGTTGTATGTCAATATAGTGTATTATCTGTGAAGTGTAGAATTCTTGTATTTAGTTAAATAAACAGCTGTTTAATGTGACGATTATAATTCATTTGCTTGATTCAGTTTAGAATCTGTTGTCCGTGCACATGGAGGTTGTTGTTATGTAACTCACCATACATATATCCTGAGTCTGGGCCAAGAACATTTGATTTCATGGTTCCTGCGCAGAAGAACGCTTGTCTTTTCTTTACTTGTTTTTGTTATTCAGAGAAGAATTACTTTTGTCCTAATAACAGTTTTCTTTAGTCCCCTACTTTCGTGTTTTTCCTTTCTCGTTCTTCCCGCTAGCACATATGTATGCATATATGTGTATATGCGTCTGTGTGTGTATTTCTGAGTGTTAGTGTGTCTGCGTGTCTTTGTCTGTGTGTGTATATGTGTGTATCTGCATGTTTAGGTGTCTGTGTGTCTGTGTGCCTGTGTGTATGTATCTGCGTGTATGTCTGTGTGTGTGTCTATGGGTCTGCATGTGTGTGTACATAATTCTGCGTGTTTGTCTGTGGGTATGCGTGCGAGTCTGTGTGTCCGTGTGTTTATGTGTGTCTGTAGGTGTGCGCATATGTGTGTCTGTATGCATGCGTGCCTGTATTATGTTTGTATGTATGTATGTGAATATGTGTGTATGTATCTGTGTACATGCCCTAACACATGCAACAATCATGCCCTAACACATGCAACAGTCATGCCCTAACACATGCAACAATCATGATCTCACACATGCAACAATCATGATCTAACACATGCATCACTCATGATCTAACACATGCAACAATCATGCTCTCACCCATGCAACAATCATACCTAAACACACATGCAGCAATGTTGCCCTAACACACGCAACAATCATGCTCTCACCCATGAAACTCTTATGTTCCAACAAACGCAACAACTATGTTCCAACAAATGCAACAATTATGTTCCAACACACGCAACAATAATGCATTCACACATGCAACAATCATGCTCCAACACAGGCACCAGTCATGCTCTCACACATTCAGCAATCATGCTTCAACACACGCATTAATTATGCTATCATAAGATTGTGAAAACGCTTTGAACCGCACGCTATTGTAAAGGAAATGACTTGACTGAGAACCTATGCTTTACTGGGGAATATACGGTAGAAGGAGAATGAGGCACTAGAGAAAATAGTGACGACTGGATGTATCAGCGGCAGGCACAGAGAAGGATACTGCTCAGTCTAGGAATGTCAGCTGAGTGGCTGGGAGGGGGTGAACGTGTACTCGACTTGTCCGTATATATTTTAAATGACTGAATGGTTAAACGGCCGCTAGTTTCTATGGTGGGGGTGGGGGAAGCAGTCGATGTACATATGCGCGCGCATACACACACACACACACACACACACACTGACATCATCAAGCGCTTTTTAGTGAAAAGGGCGACAGACTGAAGAGGGGGAAATCGTGGCTAGGTCGGGCAGAAGATGTTATTAGGCAAATATGCAGCCTAACCGACATCATACCTGGTGCAGAATGGATACCTGTGCCTCAGGCGTATATTTGTACATTTTCCTGTATTGTCACACTCAACAGGCGATGTAGAGAAGAGAATCCTGTTGCTGTTAATGCAGAGGTCAACGCTCTCATCGGTGAAAATGCAGACGAAGCAGATACAATAATCTAAACAGACGGATCCGTTATACGCCAAAGAAGAAGCGTATGGGCATTTACAGCACGCTCAGCGGGCAGAACAGTCAAAGAAGCCAACGGCGCCTTCTCCATGACAACCAGCAGCATGACGATGGAGGTGATGGCAGTGACGCAAGCCCTTGCCTGGCTTGCAACACAAAAATACGCCCGCGTGTGTATACTCAGTGATTCAATGAGTATGATCCGGAGGGTTCAGGCAGGTTCAGTGCGAAGACAATGGCTTGAATCATTACAGAAGTCCACTGTGCGTGGAGTCACCTTTATTTTTATTCCGGGACACGCAGGCGTCGATGGAAATGAAAGAGCTGACAGGTTGGCTGGATCCGCTATCACTACCGACGGTCAGCCTATGGATCATGCTGATATTATCAGTGCCCTCAGAGAAATGGGAAGGATAGAGGACTTTGGTGGCAGTGAATCAACATCACTCGCCAGAATGGCAGACTTGGGAATTAAGATCGGCACAGCAAAAAACGAGACGCACACCAGACACGCCAGAAGACTTGTTAATCAACATAGAACTGGTACTATTAGCCATCGGACGTTGGGGTTCATACTGAGGGGAGGATCTGAGCACCTATGGACATGTCCAGAGTGCAATGAGGATAACCCAACTAACTAACTAACTAACTAACTAACTAACTAACTAACTAACACACTGACATCACAATCTTTCCTTAATCTTATAATAGTCATTAATCTACCCAGCGTCTTGTTAAATTAGACAAAATCGTGCGTAACCTTCTTCTTCTTTCGTTCGTTTGAAGTAAATTATCTATATTTGCAATGTTCACTGACTTTTGTAATTCACTCAGCGACTCGTAAAGTTTGACTTGCACCGATGTTTCTCTTGGCCAAAAGCTTTGTCTTGATATGTTGTATTTAGAACAGTCTTGGAGGACATGATCTGTTGTCTCAGGTGCCAATCCTCATGTTCACGTGGCTGATTCTCTGATTTTAAATGTTGTGCACATGTGGCTGCGAAGGTGTGTGTAACCATATCCGGTCATTTATGATCATGTGACGGCTGACTGTAGGTACGATACTGTGACGCTGAATGTGAAATCGATTTCTGTGAATTTATACAGCATAACAAAGGAGTCATATTAATAATGACATATAATAAAGAATGTCATCATGTACAGGTAAGAGCAGCTCTAATTAATTTTTCATTTTAAACTGGGGTTGTTTTTTTTTAAGACCAAGATAGGGAAAACTGAGGTTCAATGTTCACGCACGTGTTTCTGATTAAAAAGTTAATAAAACATTTTTGTCCCGATTTGATTACAATAGCTAAGTAAATGAACTATATGATTGTTGAGTTGGCCTTCAACATTGTTAGTAGCAGTGTTATCTCACTACCATCCTTTCTTAAAATGATCAATAAAATAAATAAGAGCTGGTACAGTACTAATGTCGGCTCTGTAGCTAAGTCGATGCGAGCGCTTCGTAATGCCGCGATGCCGGGTTCGATCCCAGCTGCGGGCCATGCGCTTTGCATTGGTTTCGACAGTGGTATCAAGAAAGCCGACCGTCCAGAAAACAAGCAAACTACTGGACATAAATAAAACCACGCAACAGCCAGGGACTGTTGGGGTTGGTTCTGCAACGTCCTGTAAAGGATAAGCAATTAACCTAACAGTATTAATCGTTATTTGTTACTTTTATCATTTTACGCTGATAGCGAAATGACAGTCACGGAAATAAAATATTAAATGAAGCAATAACTAAAGTCGCGGATCAAAGAAAATATTAAGATTCCAGCAAACATAAAACTATGGAAGATTAGGTTAGGAAAGGCTGGTATTTTCCCAGCTGGGACAACTTTATCTGTGTAGAATGTTATGCAGTTATGAACCATATCCCTGCGCTCTCTCTCTCTCTCTCTCTCTTAAACCAGACGTCACTAAACAAAAAAGAAAAAAACATGCTGAAAATGTATGAACATTTGCACAAGGATTGATCAAAAAAATCATAATCGATGTTCCAGCTGGTCATAGGAAACAGGTACACGAACTGCAAGAGCGCAAATAGTGGTACATTAATCAGGTAACAGAAAATATATTAATCGGCACTCATAGAAAGAATTAGAAAGATAGAACACACTAGACAACATAAAAAAAAAAGCTATAGTTACCGTGCCGGGAATTGAACCTGTCACCTCCAGACGGCGTGTGGGCCTGGCCATGTATACAAGTGCACTAAAGAACATGGTCAACTAGACACCGCCACACACACACAAAAAGGTGTCTTATTGACCATGTCTATCGTACAGCTTGAAATCCACAACTATGGAATACGGACAGAATTCATTTCAAACCAATGAAATGGCACTATACAAAACAGTAAAGGACCCCTTTTTCACGTCTTCAGGCGTATCGTAAAGTGCTAGACATATTTTTATTGACCAATCGGCACAAAATGGTCAGCATCACACCAGCCGCCTTTACTTCCCGGAACTGCACCCGGTACCCACTCAAGGCTGTGTCGACCTAGGAGCCAAGGTCATTTTTGAAATTAGTCCAACTCCCCCAGGAAGCGAACCCACGACCTTCCGATCCGCGGCGAACGTGAAATGGCACTATAGGTTACAGAAATTTATATCAACGAAGCATATTTTTAAAAAATTGACAAAGTTTAAAAGTATTTAAAAAATTCCACGCTGTGCCTACTTACTATGTAGATTAAGTGAAACTTGCATCCTCACAACGCTGTTTATTTTTTAAAGGCTCATTGAATCACAGATAGTAACTGGTGGCGCTTTAGCTAATGGCTAATGGGAATAATTCCATTACCTCCATTGTCAAATGCAAAAGCTTCTTCTTCGAGGTTCTCATTTTGCGGCTTGATGAGCCGTAACGTCGAAGCATACGAGGGAACGTACCATACGTTCATAGGTTCCTACCTAGAGGCCCAATAAACGCAAGATGTGCCGATTTTAGGCCTCTTTTTTGACTGTCCCTTGGGCCTCTGATGCTAAACCCCCCTGGGACTCAAAAGATTTTAACACGTGCCTGAACAACACATCTGCGTAAACTGCTGTGTATTTAGTTCTATTATCAATATCAGTTCTTCTGACGCTCACTCTATCTACTAGATTTTCCCTCCTTATACTGAAAATGAACCCACTGCGGGCTGCGTGAATTTTTATCGTGGTATGGGGCGTCGCAGGTCGACCCAGCCTCCAGTGGGTACCAGGATGGCTGTCCTGGGAAAGTAAAGACGGCCGGCGTTAGGCTGACCACATTACCCACCGAGTGCCGATTGGTAAAAATATGGGTGCTCTTCCCATATGCCCGATGCGCCTAACGGCGTGAAAAGGGATATTTACTTTTTTACTTACACTGAAAATGGATTGCACCGCTAGCGCTTGTACCCATTCATTTACGAGGTTTCATGTCTTTAAGTGAACAAACGTGTTATTCAGAGATATCGGTCTTTGTTGTCCCAACAAGCGGCTTTCAGCCTAATCCTCCAAGTAAGACATCCCATTTTTAACTTGCTGTCAGTTTGGAATTAACTGTACTGTGCAGTACATGTGTGTCAGTAGGTAATTTGAAGTAAAAAGTGACATATTCTCGGCAAATCCTTATTCTGTTGCCCATAGTTGGAGGCAGCGTAAGACCTGTGACTTTTGTGAACACTCAAAGTATGATGTGCACGTGTCTTCCAACATCTCCATATGCGCCAGACTATAAATTACTCAATCGCATAAATTACCAGATCCTGAGCGGCGCTACTTACAGTTTACCTCCGTCAATATCCTTATCATAGCCATGCCCTCCTGACTTTCCTTACCTCTTGTTATACTTAAAAAGTAAGTATTACATAATTTAGTAGTATTACATAGTTGTGAATCTAATTCTCTTTAATAATAGCACAACAATACTGTTGTAGATATTTGCTAGTTTTCCAACTCAGCATAGCACTTCAGGGGCTGCGTGTCTCGAGGCATGGTGTCCGCCTCTAGTGCTAGATGTTCCGGGTTCAATCCCAGGTAGCGGCTGGGATTTTGTCAAGTGGACTTAGATTTCTAGTAATTCCCTCTGGTCTCTGGGTAGTGAGATCGGACGCCCGTGTGTATTGCTGCGCAAGTATTAAATCCCTTGGCAGTTGGAAATCTAAAAGAGAAGCCTAGGGGCTCTGCCCGGGCCAAATTTTGAGTAAAACATCTACCCAAAGTATTTCAGGATCCTCGCCGGTGCTACAGAGCTTGTGCGCTGTGCTGAGCTTCTTCGGACTCAGACTTGAGTTAGAAGAAGTACGGAGCATTTGCTTTCAGACTGTGAGTTCCTTGCTTCTCAGGCAGATGTACTCTGACTTCGAAGGAAGCTCCAAATTAGTCAACTCTTACGACATGCTCTTTTGGGCAGGCAGTGGGTTTATTCTTGTTTCCCTCATAATGGGGACCCGAAACCTACATGGAGAATCATTCGTCTATAAAACCACATCTCCACAGCTTCCAAATAAGTTTTTACTACTTTACTAACTGATTATGATTCACTTCTGTATAATATCAATATAGGATTTATATAGTTTTTTATAAATTCTCTTTCTCGTCTCAATTGACAAAGAAAGATTGCATAAAATATTTTTCATTTTGTAAAGTGCTGTCTTTGTTTTAACTTCCTAATACATGTTACATCTGATGTTATAGGGTACCCAACTACTTAAACATATAAACTTGCTTGAGGTTTGTCCCATTTACTTTGATGTTGAATGTTATATGGTCAGTTTTCTTTGTAATTATATTACATTGAACTACCATTCACGTCATTTAAAGTAATCCATTGTTGTACATATATGACTTTGCTTTGCAAACACAGTAGGTTGCAGTTTCTTTCTGTAAGAGCAGTGCCCATACTTGGCGGGTTGTCCTACCAATTGTAGCACAGTTAAAGTGATGACCAGTACTGAAAATTGATGTCTTTATAAATGTATATTTCTCTAGGATGCCCTGGCTGTTCTCACGTTTGCAGAGCAATCACTGTATCCACTGTTTGGACAAGATGAACACTTTTGTCTAGTTGGTAAACCTCATTTAAGACACCGACTCCTGCATATCGTCTTAAAACTGATGAAAATGTGTGCGTCCAGGAATTCTGCATTGCCACTTAATGATTCAATACTTTTCTTCTCTGGCTATTTATTTAGGTTTGTTTCACTTCTTACATTTAGCTATTTAACGTTTTAAAAAATAGTAATATTTTCCAATGTTTACCGATTTTAACGAAACAGAATACTGTCAACTTAGGGGATACCTACAAGAACGGTTCGTCTGCTAAACTTAGATGGGAATTAAATAAGCTAATTGTAGAGTGGTCTAAACAAAGGTGAAGGTGATGAGTGATATTCCGACCCAGCAAGACGGTTGTTTAAAAAAAAATATATACCTGAAAACGAAGGCTCCAACAAGATACCTCTTTCGTCAAAACCTGAAAATCAGAAACACGAAATAAAGAAAGGAAGATACCATTTTACACATTTTATCAGTTGAGATGATCTTAGTCTCAGGGGTATATTAAGAGATACAGGTAGGTACTTTTAATCATTTTAAACGATTTTTTATACACTGCAACCAGTATAGTTGAGTATAGCTTGAAAAATGCAATCCAGCGGTACCTCTTTCAAATCAGTGCATCAACTCAGACATGACAGTATCTTTAAGGTAGGCTGGTATCGCTGTCTGGTCTGTTTGAAGTCACTGGAGGGCTGTTTAAAATAGCCAGCCATCAACAAGAAGCATATGCTAATCATTGGGAGGGGGGAACAAGACCTACTCCTCCCCCTAAAGAAATATTTGGGTGGAACTTTATGGAATCTGAGCTCCAAAGTTCTGATGCCTGTGACATCATGTGTATTTTTACCCTTGTACATTTATATCAATTGTAAGCTTCATAAATAATTCCATCACTCTTATTGAATTGAATCGTAATCGTAGAAACCAAACAAAAATGTCAAATTTGGACCTTGTTCAGCTGTCCCAAGGCTTGCTTTATTGAGAACGGTTTCTTTGCTATCTGATTCAATTCGATTTGTTGTGGCGATCATTTCTCGCCTAAGTTTGGGTGTTTGCTGCTGCGTCATGTCTACTCGATCAGGCTTGGTTGGTGTAGTCCGGCTTTTTGTGGAATGGGTGGGGCAGCCCTAAGAAGGCCTGCCATTTGCCTGAGGTGGCCTGGAACGGGGATGGACAGGGTCATATCGTGGCTGTCTATCAGGGCTATTGTTGTTGGGCTGTCCGTGAAGATGGCGGCTTGTTTGGTAGGTTCTCTTTTGTGGCTTTAGCACTGGCGATAACCTCTTCTATTGGGCGTGATATTGTCTCATGCCATGTCCAGTATTATTATGCTCTAGTAAAAATTTGTTTTTCTTGCTTTTCCAGCCCTGCTGTAGTGGGAAATTTGTGGATAGCCTTTGCTGATGATTTTCAAAGCATGACTTGTAAACTGTTTTCTAACTAGATGTCTCAAGATCATCCTGTTCCATTCAGCGAGCTGTTAGGCCAAGCAAAACAAATGTGTAAGTGGGCTGGACTGTGTGGGTCAGGCCTGGTTGTGTATGGACTTCCTTTAACAATGAATTGATGGAAAGCAGTTTTATGTTGTTGTTTCTTATTCTTCTTCTGGTTGTTTGTCCACTTCTTTACTTGAGTCTTGTTGCAGAACTTTAATTTTATGTGCCAATCAGTTTTAACAGAACGGGCTTGGTTGTGAGCAGACTGTTGGTTTCTTGCCTCTTAGGCAGATGCTCTCCAACCTTGAAAAAACATCAATAATTAGTTGTTTTTTTCCACAGTAATGGGGTCCCGGAAGGCAAACAAGGGTTATGCAGTTTGAAAAAATTAACTTAGAATGAACAGTTTCTTGCAGACACAAAAATCTACCATCTGAGAAAGTCAATGTTTTTACCTTTTAGTAAATTTTGTGACTTGACTTCCCAGTCGACCCAGTCCAACGTGGGTACCAGTTAATGTCATAGGACGTAACGGCAGCTGATGTAGTGTTGACTACATTACCCACTTTTTGTCCATTGGTCCGTAATTAGATAGTTATAGTACTATATGATGTACCAAATTGTTCAATTAAGAATCGACATCCCAGCACTCAGCATAATCCCATAAGTGCTCTGTCCCCATCTTGAGCAGCAAGCAAAGAGTTAAAATGATGGTACCAGTAACTGTCTGATTGTATATCCATCTCACCCTTCCCCTGAGTGTCGAGCGTTGGCCAGATCCCCTTGTAACTCCTCACAGAGCCATTTTCCTCAGACCGTAATGATCTGTCTGTTCCTTGGCACTGTTCACTGGCTTCCAAAGGGCCCTCACATCATCCAGCTTGTCATTCATCAGTTCACCACCAAGTGGTGCAGAATCGACCAGTCTATCCGCCTGCTCATTTCCCAAAACACCGGTCTGATGTACCAATAATGCAGCAAGAGTTCTTTGCTTTTACTACATTTTGTGGAAGAAGCTGAAAGGAGACGATAAATATGGTGAATAATAATTTTTTTTTTAAATACACCTGTTGTATATTTCTTGTATCAAACATAATTTGGTGTTTGATAAAACAGGCCAGTTTCTTTAGCGTACTCAAACCAAACATCACAGCTTTATTATGTCTTGCTTGGCATATGTGGATAATAGCTGATCATGCATGGGGCATTTGTTCAGGACATAAAATGTTCAAACCTCATCCTGCTTTTATCTGTTTTAACTTGTTAATGTTAGTATATCCAAGAACCTTTTATTAAAAAGATGTCGTGTCACCTTGGAAATTAGGATGTATGTTGTCTGTTTGTGTGTGTTAGCGTCCATGTGTGTGTTTTAGTGTCCATGTGTGCATGTTTGTGACCATGTGTGTGTGTTCGTGTCCATGTGTGTGTGTGTGTTCGTGTCCATGTGTGTGTGTGTGTGTTGGTGTATATGTGTGTGTTGGTGTCCATGTGTGTGGATATAGGGTGAGATTGATGACCACAGGCATGCAGCTGAGTATTTTGCCTGTATCATGTTTACCCTGTTCACATTGACATTTCTTCACATGAAAGATAGACAGTCATTATCTTGAATAACAATGTAGCGCCATATGTAGAGGTGTATCTTGAATAACAATATAGAGGCATTTCTTGAGTAACAATGTAGCGCCATATCTTGAATAACTATGTAGAGGTGTATCTTGAATAACAATATAGAGGCATATCTTGAATAACTATGTATCGCCAAATCTTGAATAACCATTCAGAGTCATATCTTGAATAACAATATAGAGGTGTAGATCTTTCTTCAGCTGTCTGAAGTCAGGTCCTGGTTTACCATCATAAGGTGTGGCACGCCTCTATATCTCAGTGCTCTAGTGAATATTGTACATTTATACACACATTTTCTAATGCTTTAGTGAGTGCTAACATATTAATTCTTGCCACTTCTAGCGGATAATTCAATAATTCTTTCTTCACATTCACATGCTGTAAACTCTGATAGAAAGTTCTGGTTGTTCGTCTATTTCTGGACTTTTGCATTAAAT
>CAJHNH020000608.1:245194-247694 GCA_905116865.2 Candidula unifasciata
CACGTGTTCCTTAACAGTGGCAGGTATCCGAATACGGTTGTTCAACAGTTTTTTTTTTAAATGACATTTCCTGATACTCAAGTGCCTCATCCTATTTCTGTTAACAATTTAACCAATAGAATCAATTGTGAATAGAACTGTAATGTGTGGAAAACAGAACCCCCAAAAAGACACACTATAGCGGTATCTTCTTCTTCTACCTTTCTATCCCCCAATGGAGCATAGGCCCTCAACCAACTCACGCTAAGTCATTCTATCCTTCACCATTGCTTGGAGCTCTCCCCATGTCCTCACTATCTTTTTAACTTCATTCTCCAGCTCTCTTCTCCATGTGTTTTTTGGCCTTCCCTTATTCCTATGACCCTGTGGGTTCCAATGCAAAGACATTCTGTTTATGCTATTCTCCTGTTTTCTCAGTCTGTGACATATCCAACACCAGCGTCTCTTCCTCACCCCTTGGTCCACTGGAGCCTGTTTAGTTCTCTCTCAAAGTTCTGCATTAGTTATTCTATCATACTATTTAATTCCTCTATTCTACTACTACTACTACAACTGCTACTACTACTACTACTACTACTACTACTACTACTACTACTACTACTACTACTACTACTACTACTACTACTACTACTACTACTACTACTACTACTACTACAACTACTACTACTACTACAACAACTACTACTACTAATACTACTGCTACTACTAGTTCTACTATAACTACTACTACTACTAATACTACTACTATTATTATTTCTTCGTCCTCTTTTCTTCTTTGTTGCGTCGTCGTGTTCACCAGCTGTAAATCCCGGCAGAACGATCTGGTTGATTATCTACTCCTGGACTTTAGTGATGTTCCAGAACGTGTTTTGAATGCACATCCGTTTTACAGACACCCCCCCCCCCCCGCTCCCGCTTTTGTCATGTATATTACAAGTATAAATATTATGAATGTTGATGATGCTGTTGGCACTATTACTACTACAACTTACATTTGTACCACTGCTGCTGCTTCTAATACTACTTTTACTACTGTACTACAATTGCACTACCACTACTGTTACTACTACTGCTGCTACCACCAATACTACTACTATTGCTACTGCTGCTACTATCATTATGAAGGTGTAAATTAAAACAAACATAAACACAAGAAACAACAAGACATTTATTGTACAGCTTCTCCTGCAGACCAGAAAAAAAGTAAGGGGTGAACCTCACAGCCATTTATACATCCCACATTACGTAAAAACTTGATCAAACAACGAAACAAAACATGTTTACTTACACGACCACCCCATCCACCGCCGATACCCCCACTCCAGCCTCCGACACCTCCACTCCAGCCTCCGAGACCTCCCCAGCTTCCAGCACTGGCCCAGCTGCTTGCACCTCCCAAACTCCCAACGCCTCCCCAGTTTCCAACGCCTCCCCAGTTTCCAAGGCCTCCCCAGTTTCCAACACCTCCATATCCGCCCCAGCTTCCAAGGCCGCCATAGTTTCCATATCCACCGTATTTTCCTAGGCCACCAAAGTTTCCGTATCCGCCGGATTTTCCTAGGCTCCCATAGTTTCCGTATGCGCCATATTTTCCTAGGCCACCAAAGTTTCCGTTTCCACCGTAGTTTCCTAGGCCACCATAGCCCCCGAAACCGCCCCATCCACCTCCATATTTCCCAACATTCAACTTGTTTCCGTAGCTATAGGCAACAGACACAGAAGCAATGGCTGCCAGAATCAGAAGAACTTGAACAGACGTCATTGGATACTGGACTCTGCAGAGAATAATGTTGGGTTTCATTGCCACAGATATCATAGTACTCGTACAACACACTGTTAGCCGTTAGTGACCGTGTCCTTTGCAGGACGTAGCAGAACCGGTTCTAACAATTTTATTTATGTTTGTGATTTTAGTAAACAAGTTAAGAAGACTACTGTTGCCTCTCGATAACACTGTCAAAATACATGCAAGGTGGTCTGCTGCCAGTTCGCCTGCAGCTTGGATCGAACCCGGAACCTCGGCATTACAAGGCGCGTTTGCAACTCCTAAGCCACCGACTTCGCGGTAGTACAGAGACACGCTGTTCGGTGCACAAGGATTTCATTTTAAGCGAACATATAGTATGTTTGAGATTGTGGAAAACCGTGAATCGGTAAATATATTTTACAAACAATAATGAGTCATATAGCATATGGGGTTGATGAAAGAAATAACATAGCGAGAAACAAACGAAACGGGAAATAAATAATTTTAAAAAGCGAGACAAGAGCAAATCATGCTTGTACGCACAGGACTGCAAGTTACAGCGGGTTGCTGCCCTAGTTATAACTTTCTTGGAGGTTGAACTGAGTGGGTATCGATGCTTGCCTTGTTGGTCCGCCACCAGCACTGAGACTTTTTGTTTTAGTCTCAGTGTGTCCAACCTTTAGGCCTTTGTTGGTCTGTCATCCAGATTGAAATATTCTGGTCTCTGAGTGTTAAACTTTCAAGTACCGGTTT
>CAJHNH020000608.1:252694-253789 GCA_905116865.2 Candidula unifasciata
AAAAGCCGCCATCTGTGGTGGTTGGGGGGACATGTACTTAGAATCCTAAAATTTTAAAAACTCACATATGTTTTTAGAAATAGATGATGGATTCGTGAACTTTACGCTTCTGTTGGGCTACAGATATAAGTTATTTACTTTAAAAGGGTTTCTAAATATTTATTTTTATTAGATTTTTAAAATGTAGGTTTGTTGGAAGGGTTAAAAAATGTAGCATCATAAGGCAATACCCTAATTTTAAAAAAAACAACAACACTACAACTTCATAAAATCTACTTTTAAATAGACCTATTACTATAATATTGTTTAACGAGTGTCCACACTAAATAATATGTTTCTTGTCTTTGTATTAGCTGAGATTTAAGGATTTTACACACACAACAAACAGAACAATAGAATTTTGACAACACCGACTAGAAAAAAATTTGTGTCTGTGAAAAAAGTGCATGGGGTGATTGGTGTCTTTCGTATTAACTTGTCAATGCTAAATTGTTTACGAACAACATAAATCTTGTGTGTAATCTTTTCTACGAATGCCGAACTTTATCAAAACGAACACAAACGTTTTTTTTTGGGGGGGGGGGGGGGGGGGGGGGGGGGGAGGGGGGGGGGTCATAAATTGACAAAAATGCCGTGTAGTGACTTTCTATAAAGTTAGTTGAGTATCCTTTACAGGACGTTGCAGAACCAACCCTAGCATTATGTGTGTGTGCGGGCGTGCGTGCGTGTCTGTGTGTGTGTGTGTGTGTGTTAGTTGTTTGTTGTGGTTTTTCTAGGCAAATGTTACTTTCAGTAGCCTGTCATTGCTACTGGACGGACAGCTCTCGGTACCACTGTTGAAACCAACGCAAGACAAATCGTCCGCAGCTCGGATCGAGCGCGGCACCAGGGCATTACTAATCCACAGACGCCGAAAGGTTTTTAGAAGACGATGAATATTAAATGAATTCAAGGAAGTAAAAGAAATAAGATACTTGTCTGGCTAACCACATGTCACAACGCTACAAGCTTGGCCATATTAAGGTAGGTGGGACATGTGCAGCTGCACAGTGTGGCACAATCTTGGGGGCGGTATAATCGTCAAGGTAGCAAAGT
>CAJHNH020000609.1:0-17500 GCA_905116865.2 Candidula unifasciata
TCTTTGCCGTCTTCTTCTTCTTCTTCTTCTTCTTTGCCGTCTTCTTCTTCTTCTTCTTCTTCTTTGCCGTCTTCTTCTTCTTCTTTGCCGTCTTCTTCTTCTTCTTTGCCGTCTTCTTCTTCTTCTTTGCAGTCTTCTTCTTCTTCTTTGCCGTCTTCTTCTTCTTCTTTGCCGTCTTCTTCTTCTTCTTTGCCGTCTTCTTCTTCTTCTTCGCAATTTTCTTATTCTTCCTTATCCCCTTTCTCTCTCTCTCTCTCTGAGAAATGAGTTGTGTCACAAAACACCTGCAAGACTGATTTCTGAAGAGTGAACAGAGAGCCTGGACAGAACTGAGAATCAAGAATGTAAAAGATTGTTGAGGTGAGTAAAGAACCAACAATAGATCAGGCGAGGCATTCACAAAAGCGTCACATCCCTATTTTAGACAGCCATCGCAGAGTTCTTATGCAGTAGCATTCTTATTGTTTATCCCTCTAGCACTTCTTCTGAGTGTTGTGTGTCGACCAGATCTCTACGGTAAATTCAGACCGCTATGATTTAGATGTGCTTCCCGACTTTTCACTGACTACAAAATTACTTCGGCCACATCTAGCTTCAATCAACATTACAAGAGAGTTTAATTAAAATTACTAAGGAGTTAAATCAACATTACTTCAGAGCTAAATCAAAATTACTACAGAGCTAAATCAACATCACTAAAGAGTTAAACCAACATTACTACAGAGTTAAATCAACATTACTACAGAGTTAAATCAACATTCCACGGTAGGTAAATCAACATTACTGCAGAGTTAAATCAACATTACTACGGAGGTAAATCAAAATTACTGCAGAGTTAAATTACCATTCCTACAGTTAAATCAAAAAATCCTACAGAGTTAATTTAACATTACTACAGAATTATATCAACATTACTACAGAGTTAAATCAACATTACTGCAGAGTTAAATTATCATTATCGCAGAGTTAAATTAACATTACTACTGAGTTAAATCAACATTACTGCAGAGTTAAATTAACATTACTGCAGAGTTAAATTAACATTACTGCAGAGTTAAATCAACATTACTACAGAGTTAAATCAACATTCCTTGATAGGTAAATCAGCATTACTACATAGTTAAATCAACATTACTACGGAGGTAAATCAAAATTACCGCAGAGTAATATTAACATTCCTACAGAGTTAAATCAACAGTACCACAAAGTTAAATTAACATTACTACAGAGTTAAATTAACATTACTACAGAGTTAAATCAACATTTAATGAAGAGCAGAACTGAATCCTTGTCACTGAAATACAAACTCAAATTGTCATCGGAAATTAGTATCAGTCTTTCGGGATGTCCTCTTCGGTCTTCTACCTAATGGTTTACCACACTGTTCCATACCGTTCGTCGTCTTCTTCTTTGCGTTCACAAGCTGTTAACTTCATCGGAAAATTCTGGTTGTTCGTCCACTTCAGGACCGTGGTCTCATTCCAGAACTGGTGTTTTGAGTGCATATCCATTTTACAGATCTAGCTTCAATATGTTTTTTTTTTCTAAAAAGACTGCAGCGTTCCATTTGTCCTCCCCCCACCCCTCCCCACTTGGAGGAAAAAGGGAGAATTTTGGGTGGGAGGGGTAGGAGGAACTTAGCAATCTTATAAAGCTGTATGAGGGCACCAAATATTTTCCATGAGGGGAGAGAGGGGGGGGGGAGAGAGAGAGAGAGCTCCCTCAAGATGCCAAAGATCTCGAGTTTCTGTTATCCGGTAAGTGAAATATTGCAGTCTCCGAGACAAGATGGCGTGTCGGTTTCCTGGCACACTTAAAACTATCAGTTAACGTGACATTTCGATAAATATGTATCCTAGTTGATTACGTGAAACATGGACTTGAATTAGACAGTCCACTTCGACAATTAAGCCCTAGTTTTATTATTCGAAGCATGGACTCAGAATTACGTCCTACATTTCCAACTGGCCCAATCAGTCAGGTTCTTCGCTATTATCATAATCAATCCCTATCTTCTTTGTAACGGCCGCTGTCCTGAATATTTGTTTTCTTCCCCACTGGCTGTATTTTATAATCATTGTGTTCATTCATAATTACTTGGTGTCACCTCTAGTAAGTGCCGGGTGCAAATTCGGAGGAGAATAAATCCATAACCCAACAATATAATTAGTCTGACCTGAGACACATCCGGTCCAATTAAATGAACCTCTGCGTAACGGAACCCTCTTGTAGCAAACCATACAGTGCCCCTTTCCCTGCTCGCTCAGATAAAATGGAATCGTTAATGGTCCGAACAGTGCCCTCATTAATCCACACATTGCTGGTGTAGATTTTATTACTTTATTTGAATACAGCTTGTACAGTTCCCAGTCAACGTCACGCAAAAGGTTTTTACATTTTGTATGACAAATACATGATTTATTGTATTAATTTAGTTATTGTTATGCTGTTGCTTTTGTTGTGTCGTTTTGTTGTTGTTCGTCTCCACATCAATCTCTCTCCCCCCCCCCCCCGTCTCCTTCTTCGCGTCATCCTACTCTTCTGTTTATAATACGCTTTTGTTAAGTTCGCTTTTGTTTCCATGTTTGTTTGTTATGTACATTTGGTGCAAACTTTGCTTTCAATTGTTACACTGTAACCGTATCAATCTCAAATTTTGCAAACACACACTTTGTGAATGCCAACGAAACACTGTAGAAAAATATTCGAAAACAGTTTTGTTTTATTTAATGATGCGTTTTGATGTCAAAGATTTTATACGGTCGTAGATTTTCCAAAAGGTGCAATGCATAAGTTCACCAGTAAAAGCTTGCCATCGATTTCTACACTTTTCCCTGATATGCTAATAATATAATACATACCCCATACACAATTTGTAGAATGCAATGCAATCCTTGTTATCAGTGCTAGACCTGGACAGTGACAGAAAAAAAAACTATTGAAATAAGATGCCTGCAAAGGGATCTCAATGCGACAATAGCAGATAAGATCCTAAACGAATGAGAATTGGGGTAGCAGCAGCTTTGGATTTCATTAGAGGCTAACAGGTGAAATGGTTTGGTCATATAACGCGGATTTCAGCAAACAGTATACCACAGATGAGGCGGGAAGCGACGAAGAGGCCGACAATGCAAGACATGGACAGAGGGTGCTACTGATCGTAACTAAGTATACGAAAACACTTGAAGCGACGTCTCAGACATGTGGGGGAAAATCAGTAACATGCCATGTGGACTGAAAGTGTTAACAATATTATGTATATACACAGTTATAGAGACCAATTAGCTGTTGCAAATTTCCTGAGGCCAAGATGTAGGGCGCAGGGGCGGGATGTATACTCAGCGCCCTCTCTCACCCTGAAAACAATTTTGAGTGGAAAAAGGTGAGTGGAGTGGTTGAAAGTTCCGGCGCACCTGACAGGCAGTATTTTTTGGGTACAACTCACGAAAAATCACCCTATCTCGTCAGCCTGTGAGATTTTGTAGTGGATTTTTCCGGGACACTCTTTTAGTCTAGGGGTATCATAAGCACCTCATTTAGAACATTCTACGCTCATCCATCACCGACGACAGCCACCCCAACGAGCGTGAAAATAACAAAAAACTACAATAAATCGATATTCACTAACTGTCTTGCCTTCGGCGCCTTCCCTTGTAGTATTTCTTCTTTGCCCACAGGCGCCTTCGGTGCCTGAGACCTACTCAAATCAACAACATATTCAGGAAACAACAGTCGTTTACAGAAAAGAAAGATAGAAAATGAACGCTGCGCACTTTCTTCTGGGAGACAGTGTAGGGACCGTGTCGAAAGAACCCGAGCCACATTTTGGCATGCTGTGTATAGACAGCGAAGGAAGATATCTCATAACGCCCCTACATAACATGACAGCCCCTGGGAACCGCTAAGACATCACTTTGCCGACGAGATGGGGTGACTTTCGTGAATAGTACCATTTTGTTTCTAGTGGATGTGTTGTTTAAATAGAGTAACCCGGGGACTTTTCCGCGTCTTACACCCATTCACGCGTGCATGTTGACGGAAGAATCAAATGATATTCAAGGAAAGTATTGATCCACTGATGGGGGAATTTGGTTTGAATAGGACATCGCCACAGAGTGCCTCATTAACACCATGACCGGATGTTATGCTCGTTCCCCAAAGTTCATCCGTTCACACTGAACTACCAACGATTTTCAGTTACAATTTGTTTGATTTTAGTTCATCTTCTCTGTTTTAAACTGTTTTTACCAGCGATTAGATCTGATCTGGAAATACACGACTCGCTCTTTAAAATATCAGAATCGAAGTTCACTTTCAAAAGACAATGTATTAATTTTACACAAGCGCGAACATGTCTTTTTAACAATGATCTTTTATTGTTTTGTGTGGAATTCCAAGAAACCGAAAATAGAGTTCATGTTAAATCAGATATGTCCTACCCAGGACCAAACTTTTGTTTATGTTAATCAAGAAGAAGAATGAGGAGAAGGAAAAGAATAAGGAAGCGACGGAAAAGAAAAAGGAAAAGAAAAAGGAAAAGAAGAAGGAAGAGGAGGAGAAGAAGAAGGAGGAGTAGGAGGAGAAGGAGGAGGGAAAGAAGAAGAAGAAGAAGAAGAAGAAGAAGAAGAAGAAGAAGAAGAAGAAGAAGAAGAAGAAGAAGAAGAAGAAGAAGAAGAAGAAGGAAAATAAAAAGGAAAAGAAGAAGGAAGTGGAGGAGAAGAAGAAGAAGAAGGAGGAGAAGGAGGAGGGAAAGAAGAAGAAGAAGAAGAAGAAGAAGAAGAAGAAGAAGAAGAAGAAGAAGAAGAAGAAGAAGAAGAAGAAGAAGAAGAAGAAGAAGAAGAAGAAGAAGAAGAAGAAGAAGAAGAAGAAGAAGAAGAAAAAGGAAAAGAAGAAGAAGAAGAAGGAAAATAAAAAGGAAAAGAAGAAGGAAGTGGAGGAGAAGAAGAAGAAGGAGGAGGAGAAGGAGGAGGGAAAGAAGAAGAAGAAGAAGAAGAAGAAAAAGAAGAAGAAGAAGAAGAAGAAGAAGAGCAGCAGCAGCAACAACCCACCCACCCCACTCCACCCCACCCGCCCGCCCACCCACCCACCCACCCAACCCCACCCAACCAACCCAACAACCAACAACCAACAACCAACAACAAACAACCAACAACAAACAACAAAGACAACATCAGCAAATCAGGTAACTTCAGCTCCAACTATACAACAGACGGCGGTTGTTGCTCCGTTTCTGTATGCTGTATGCTGACAACAGAAACACAATCTGGCCTGTCCCAACAACAATGAAGACAAAACTGTATGGTACACGAGAAGATGTAGATTGCACGATAGCTTTCATAAAGGCTACAGGCCTCCTGATATAAGTTTTCTGACAGAAGGATCGAAGAAGAAGGAGCTCCGTTTCTGTCTCCACAAAAACCAGAAACGAAATACCCAACTCTTGTGTACCGAATTTAGATTGAATTGAGAACAGGTATGTTTGCCAGGGAAATCATGAGAAAAGTAAACAGTACCTGAGTTAACATTCATCACGGGAATTGTCGGACAGGTCCTAGCACACAGAAGTGAAGCTAGGGTCAGCAATAGTTGAGTTAAATCCCAGGAACAATCGCCGTGCGATCCATGTATCTGCGGAAGCAAGGAGAACTGAAACTCATGGAATGAACGTGGGCGGATCTCAAGGATAAGTCAGTTGAGATGCAATTGTCTTATTGCGAGGATGTGTGAAGTCCTTCTTCTTCTTCTTCTTCTTCACTTCCTCTTTTACCGCTGTGGGTGTCGAGGGAGATATAAGGTTCTGTTTCTAGCTCTTCTGGCTGCCTCGACCATAGACACATCGTGCTGTTGTAGAGTTTCTCTGATGTTATCCTTCCATCTTGTTCTTGGTCTACCCCGTGCTCTACGTCCTTCTTCTCTTCCCATGTATGCTTTGTATGGTATGGTGTCACAAGGCATTCTCTCTAAGTGGGCAAAACATTTCACTTGCTGTCTTTGTATGTAATCCAGAATTGGTTCTGTGCCGACTTGTTCTCTTATGATCTCATTTCTGATCTTATCTCTTATGGTCACTCCTACAGCCCTTCTCATACATCTCATTTCCGTGGTTACTAATTTTCTTTTATGGTTTGTTGTGAGTGACCATGTCTGGCACTAGTAGCACAGAGTTGGAATAAATATGCTTTGAATGAGATGTCTCTTTGTGCTGACTGGGATTGTCTTCTGCTGTAAGAGGGGAGCTAGCTGTCCCAATACTTGGTTTGCTTTACTGCATCTAATATCAATTTCTTTATCCAATTTCCCATCTTCGGTAAATGTAGTTCCCAGATATTTAAACTCAGATGCCTGTTTAATGCCTTTGTATTCTATTGTTATGTTTAGATCTGTCTTCATTTTTCCTATTGACATTACTTCTGTCTTTTCAGTGTTGATTTTCATATTATTTGTTTTACATTCTTCATTCATGGATGTTAGATGTTGTTGCAATTTCATGGCTGTATCTGCTATCAAGGCCTGGTCATCTGCAAAGAGTAATTCGTTGATCTTACTAAGATCTTCATTCATGGGCTTGGCATTCTTGCATATACTGTCAATGTAGGTGATAAACAGCAGTGGTGATAAGACACACCCCTGTCTTACTCCAGATGTCACTGTGAAAGTCCTTCGAAAATAATAATAAAATAATAACTGAAAATCGTCCAATACTACTGCTGGCCATAGTGTGAGTATCTGTCAGGTGGTCGTAGGCACAGAGGTGGTGCTAGATCGGGGATCAAGGGACGGCAGCAAGAGAGCACTGCGATTCAGAGCGCCGCTTGAGGTTCATGTGAAGAATGCAGAGCATATTGTGTTATATAAGCTCTTGAATGCCATTAGCAGGGTGTACTGACTGCATCTAGAGATCTGCATTGTTGCAGCCTTATGTGCGCGTGCTGGTAGGCACGAACTTTCTGTCAAATAAATATAATGTCGGTGAGCAGAGTGCTGTGACGCGCTGAACTAACCGTGTTACACCTCGTGTCGTGAATGTTGATCATTACCACCTAGATACTTTGTTAAGTATAGATAGCTCACCTCCTGCATACAACACCATCTGTCCCTTGTTGAAAAATGGAGGGGGGGGGGAAGAGACTGCAATCTTGACAGTACCAATAGCATACATAAGCACTGAATGCATAATAATAGCTAAAAAAAATTAGACATTAATAATAATAATTATTATTGTGTGCTGAACAGTGAAAACTATAATAATAAATTAGAAATAATACTGGCTTTATTTATTATTATTTGTCAAATGACAAGAAATCCTAGGCACCCCCCCCCCTTTTCCGGTTTTATTTCTCTAATTCCACATATGTTCAGTATAACAGCCTAGTTACAACACTGTCCTAATCATTTTACTATGTTTCTTTGAAATAACTAAGCCAGACGAAAGTGATGAAACATCATTCATCTGTTACTGTCTTCCCTCCAGCTGAACCTTGCACGGAGACAGATGTTTGCTTCTTCTCTCCCTGTGGAACCTAATGACCAAACTCGATCTGTTTGCAAATAAAGTTGTTTCTTTTTATTTGTTAGTACACGAGGTATAAAGATACAACAAATGAGACTAAGTCACGATATTGTATTAGAAGCCCTCGGCCAACGGCTCCCTAGACAGACGTAGACTCGTGAACAAGACAGTACGTAGAGACTAATATCATACCCGCTGAGAGTATTCGCACCGGGGCGATACATCTAAAAACAACATGAAGAATGTTCGAGCACTCTATCCACACCCTCCTTTTTCTTCAACTAACTTGAGGATCGTGCAAAATAAAGATTTGGGTGGGGTCGGTGTGGGTGTTTGAATGAGAAATACAAAAAATAAAAAGACTTGGTGGAAGTGGTGGGAATAGGCGGAGACATTAGTGGTTAAGTATTGATCTTCTCCTACGGTCTCCAGGCGACAGTTTGTTTTTGTGCCGGAGATTTCACAGATAGTTTTCCATTGGCGTCCCATAGGGCATTTCATCGCGGCAAAGAGCTAAATGTAGACTTATTTATTTCTAGATTGTCTATTATCGCAACTGTATTTAGTTCTTTTTCTGTTCTTTTTTTTTTTCTCCTGACTTTCTGCTATGTTTTTTAGTTTGCAGGCAAACATAAGTATCGTCGGTACTTTATTAATATCCTACCCCAAACAGGCGAAATCCAAAGGTCACGTGGCAGACTAATATTTCAGGGGGTGGTAGATAGGCTGCACACAGTTGTGAGACCTTGGCTTTACTCTCTCTTGGGATGTAGGTGGGTTGGTGGTCATAGCCAGTTCTATATTTTTTGCGGTCGTTAAAAGCATCGGATAGCCGGGAAACCCAGTCTTACCACCCTATACAAAAATGGACTTTCATGTGACGTCATCTAGGGTAGGATATTAATAAAGCACTGTATAGTCGCGAAGCCCATTATTAGAAGGATATTTAAGGATAGAAGACATATATGTTTTTTTACGAGGATTGATCCCAGACAGCTTTGTGTCTCCCTGTAGAGCACCTGATTGAAAGTCGAGATGGTCGCACAAAGAATCGAGGCCTGTAGCGTCGTGTCGTTGGGTCACCAGTTGCTGCTGACTGTCTGACCAGTTATGTCTGTCAGGTGCACTGCACTTGGTGTTTATAAATTTGAGGCCTGTCCGGTCAGTCCAATTCTATATCCATGTTTTTCTTGGTCTACCTCCTCTTCTCTACCGATCCCTATAATATCGAATAGAGTGACCAGCAGATTAATCTACATGTTATACCACTGCAATTTCTGTATTTTAATTGTTAGAATAACTTGATGGCTGCAAGGTGATGATTCAGCGATCCTCAAATTGTGGGATCTGGTCTCTGTTGGGCTTACAAAAGCTCTTTAGAAAAGATCTTCTACTTCTTCACGTTCACCGTCTGTAAACTTCACTCCAGTGGAAAGTGTTGGTTGTTCGTCCACTCCTGACCTTGGTCTTGTTCCAGAACCTGAGTGCTGCGTGCAATTCCTTTTACAGATCTGGTATATGTGTATGCAGACTGTTGGTTTCTCACCTCCCATGCAGATGCACCATGACTTCGAAAAAGGCAACCCTTATTAATAGCTTTTTACTTAATGCTTGTTGGGAAGGGTCGATTCCCCTCCCCCTGCCCCTATCTAAATGAGGCAAAAGCGCCCACAGAGGAACAAAAGAATCTATTTTCCAATGCTCAATCATCTTGTAGCAGGTCTTTGTAGATCGTTTTTTTTTTTTAATATAATCTGCGAGAAAGATTATCAATGTTTTGCCAGCAGATCTTTTTTTTTTTTAATGCACTTGCACACAAAGAAATCTTAATGGAAACATTACTTCCATTAGGGCTCTTTGTAACCAGCCGTGACTTTTAGCATGGGCAAAGTAATTTAGTTTCCGGGCTATTATGCTTCGGACAAGCCAGTTTTCTTCCTAATTCGAGTCTGGCTAAAGTTAATGTTCAAAGTTGAAGTCAAAGTCCAGTGGCTGTACTTTATTGTACCAGGTTTCTCCTGCTATGGCTTAGTCTCTCTTTGCAAATAAATCGTGAAAAGCACGACTTCAGTAGCTCCAGCGACTATCCCTAGGGATCTCCATAAAAGATTCACTTGTGAACTGACTGAAGGGTTTTGTAAAATTATAATATTATTTGTTTTCCTGATTCACTTCAAGACGTGTCAGTGAAGTGTGATAGGCTGGAAAACAACAAGGCAGCTTAACGATTTTGATTTAATCTGGTTTTAAAATGACTAAATGGTCACATGAATAGCTTTTAGTTTTAGACAGTAAAATGGGCAAAAGTCTGGCCACTGGGTATAAAAGGGGCAACTAACTCAGTGTTTGCCTCCTATTTGGCGGTCTCTCTGTGGTCAGCACGGTATGGTCAAGACGCTCTGTTTGCCGTTGTTGGCTGCACTTAGTCTCAGCGCATAAGTGTGTCAGATCAGACCAGCTGAGCGACGCTAGATTGGCTCTTGTTCGCGATAATAGTACGTTTATTTTGGTTAGATGGTGTTAGAATTGATTTCCATTGTGTATTCTCGCTAGGAGATAGTTTAATGGCAGGTCGCTATAGCTGATTTGTTGGTCTGATAGTAGCTGTCAGTATTTTTTTTCCATTGGTTTACTAGTTTCTTAGTTAGTTTTCTGCTGGTCTGCTCGTATACCTTCTAGTTAGTAGTTCTTTAGTATACTTAGTGTTCGGAGCGTGTCATCAAGTATTATTGTTATATGTCATCAAATAAATAAAGTTCCTGTATTTTCTACTTAAATTCTCGTTATTTTAGTTGTGTGTCTAGATTTTACTATAACACTAAATTAGACCCCACACAGAAGATTTCCTATCAGGGTGAGATATATTTGATCTTACCCCCGCCTAAACAATCGTTTTTCTCTTTTTTTTTTCTTTTTTTTTTGCTTGTTACTGAGGCAGTTTAAGGTTGAGTTTTAGCTTCCACTCGCTACGTGACATTGTCTAGAGCTCTTGTAGGTTCGGAGTCGAAGAGATTTCAAGTAGTAGATTTCCATATTATCCTTTATAGTTTTCTCTTTCCTCCATTACAAGATACCCCGTCTGCTTTGTTTCTAGTACAGAAGTGTAAGCTGAAAACCCTATATTTAAACTTGTGAGAGATAACATCATTCTTATCTCTGTGTTGTCACAATACTTGCCTTTCAGCCTAACGCAGACAGGTTCAAATCCCGATAGAGACTCAATTCTATCTAATACCAACCGAGCCTGAAATTGTTACGATAGAACTGTAATGTTTCGTTTAGGGGTCGAAGGTCAAGACATAGAAATGACCCTAAAGAGAGCACTGAACAAATAAACAGCACGTAATACACAATGTGCAAACGAACCTTTACAATTGTTTAACTCGTAGTCATTCCGGGTAGGGAAGCCGTCGTGGTGTAGCAGCTAAACGCTCGCTTGTGGATTCAAAGGTCGTGGGTTCGAATTCAAACGACGCCGGATTTTTGTTGTTGAAAAAAATGACCTGCGTTACCAGGTCGACCCAGCCTTAAGATGGTACCAGGTTAAGTTCTAGGATGTAAAGACGTCGGACTTGATTTTGATCATATCACCCACCGAATGTCTAGCCCTACATGCCCAATACAACTGATGACGTGTAAAAGGGTTTGACTTAAATGTACCTTATATTCAGGGAAGATACGCACACGAAGATGGGCGTGATTTGTTATTGGGCTCTGTGACGTAATCGGCATTTATATGTCTTTACCCTCAACCCCATAAAAAGTCACGGCTCGTCTTCTTCTTCTTCTTCTTCGTCTTCTTCTTCTTCTTCTTCTTCTTCTTCTTCTTCTTCTTCTTCTTCTTCTTCTTCTTCTTCTTCTTCTTCTTTCTTCTTCTTCTTCTCTTCTTCTTCTTCTTCTTCTTCTTCTTCTTCTTCTTCTTCTTCTTCTTTTTCTTATTCACAGGCTGTAAATTCCGACGCAAAGTTCTGGTTGTTCGTCCACTTCAGGTCATTAGTATTGACCCAGAACTTAAGTTTTGCGTAGTCATTCTATGTACAGATGTGGCTTATTTGTATACAGTCGGTTTCTTGTCTCTCGGACTCTGGTCTGAATTGTGTAACCGGTCGGTACGTTTTATGCGGGAGGGTGGGGAGGGGGGAAGAGAAAAGGGGATATATAAACGTAGAGAGAAAGACAGACCAGGAAAAAAATAACAGTTAAAGGATGTATAAGAAGATGAAAAGTTCTCCTATGTGGGTAGTGTAAAAATAAGTGTACAACCCAGACGATCAGGTAATAGTCAGTGAAGGCATGAAAGAGAGTATAGTAAAGTTTAATACTTCGACAACTAGATAATGGTAACATTCTTATACTCAGCAAACTAACGATAGAATAAAAGAATAACAACTAATAATCATGGAACATAATTACATAGTCGAATTCTCTTATTAAGCCAACAACCTCAAAACACAATATAATACACATGCTGTTATACAAGGTTATATACAATCAGGGTGAGAATAATTGCTACTCTCTCTCCTAACTTCAGATCATACAACAGCCTACCATTCATTGCCACTGATACTAGAATCCACCCTACTCAGCGATACACTAACTAGTAACCTACACCTTCTCTACGGGCACCCCAGTTAATCGTGGCTTTACTACCATGTCACCTGTTAAATTTATTCTAACAGTCTTTAAGTTCACTTTTCTAAACATATAAATGTTCAACGCAACAACATAAATATTATTCTATGCTACAGCCAACTTCCTCACATGAACAGTTCTCACTTCAGACAGGCATTCGTATGCCCTTGTATACATCCCTATCCACCAACCTATATGTACTCAAACAACACACCTAAGATGTTTACCTACCTATACATGCAACTATTTACTAATACGACATGACTGTTCATGATTTTCCTCCTCTACCACATCAGTCTGGCTGAATGCTGATTACTGATTTAAGAATCGAGATCATAGCACATCGGACATTCCTACAGATGTTCTGTTTCCTGCAGCAAATGACGTAAGGTGTAGATGCTAATTGTTTCTATAGCACACTGATTATACACACGACGATTTCTTCCTCTCATCCGTCCCTCCTTGCCAGATCCACGCTTAATTCCTCGTTCACACATTCTTTCCCATGTTATTTCATCTAATCTCGTGTCTTCTGCCGGAAGTCGTTCTTATATGCTCTTCAGAATATCTCCTTTGTCCAGTACGAGTGTTCCCGTAGCTTTTGCTTTGGTAGCCAGAAAATCCGCTCTTTCATTCCCTCGCACTCCTGCATAACCCGAACAGTATATCCACGTGATTCCCTCCAATGTTGGCGTACTAATGTTTGGTATCCACTTATGCCACATTAGTCCATTTTGAACCTTCCGCTGTGCTGACTGAGAATCAGACACAATAATTCCTCTGGTAACTGCATTCTGCTTTCCACTTCAGAACTGCAGTGACTGCCTCCACTTTCATTCTCATGCTTGAAGTTGAAGATTAAAAAAAAAAAAAGCTTCTTTCTGTTCTGCCACAACTTTCCCTTTAATTCTAGCTGAAAATCTTCCTAACGTGATACTGACCTGATGGAAACTGCTGTTGTGGGTGTTCGTGTCGATCCATTCCTACCCCCCTGTGTATTTGCTTGACTGGGACCACCGTCTCGATGGTATCTTCAGCTAGTGCCATCCATGACTTTCCTCTTTTCAACAGGTCTTTTCTTAAACCGTTCAAATTACCATGCAGCGGATGCCTTTCATCACTTGTAACTTTTCCTAAACTATTCAAGTTGAGCCTATGCACCCCTGAAAACCGCCTTGTTATAGCAACTTAAGTCTAGTCGGTGCTAGACTTTATTTCGAAAATGACTTTGGCACCCATGTCGACCCAGCCTCAAACGAGTACGAGATAAAAGTAATGGGAGGCAAGGTCGGCCGGTGTTATGCTGATCACATAACCCACAAAGTGCCGATTGGTCTAAAAAATGTAATTCTAGTTGTTTAAGCCCGAAACGCTTAATGGCGTGGAAAATGATCCTTTTACAATATACTTCTACAAAATCAAAAAAGCCATCAGATGCCGCATCCAGTACGGCGTCTCTCAGTCATACATCCGCTGACTATCATGTATGACTTTCCACAGAGAAACAACTGAGCCAGATTAAAGTCACAATCTGATTAATCTAGAAACGTCCCGCTGCGTTTAATTGCCGTGTCACAAATGATCGATGGGGAGAAAGGAAAACTCGCTAACAGACCAGAAAATTGATGACTGCCTTCTGTTGAATACTTGGCAGATTGTCAACACCGGATATCCGTTTTGAGCATGAAATGGAAAGCACCTTTTCTAATAAAGCGCCGACATAAAAGAGAAGAGAACCAGTGACGTGTTCTGTGGGTTTGATCAAATAAAGCTTATCTCCCCTATTTGTGTTTACACTGGTCGGTCGTCTAATCACTTAACAGAATTCATCAAGTCACATAGTCAAGATACAAAGCATACATGGGAAGAGAAGAAGGACGTAGAGCACGGGGTAGACCAAGAACAAGATGGAAGGATAACATCAGAGAAACTCTACAACAGTACGATGTGCCTATGGTCGAGGCAGCCAGAAGAGCTAGAAACAGAACCTTATATCTCCCTCGACACCCACAGCGGTAAAAGAGGAAGTGAAGAAGAAGAAGAAGAAGAAGACATAGTCAAGATTGTTTGCTTTCCGGGTAGGTTCATATGTCCTAGTGGTATCAATGTAGGAGGGAGGGGAGAATAAAAACACAGCCCATAACAATCATGTCTTGAGAGGCAACTAATTTAGAAATTTAAGTGAAATCGGATGTTGGGTGGAAAAGTATAGACTGTGCCTGGACAGCCGCCGGCTCGCCACGGTAATGTCAAACGACCATAGACGTGATCCATGAAAATCTTTCTTCTCTCTCTCCGTTACTGTCTCACTTACTCAAGGCGGCATGGTCACCCTTTAGACTATTGAACAGACACTCTTTTGTTGAGCTGTGACTATAGGATGGGTCGATCTGTTTAATTGTAAAGCCTCGTGCAACATCAAATTTACCAGCGTGACAACAAATAATACATACAGTTTGTTGATTCGGTCCTCGTGACGCTAATGGTAATCCAGTTATGAATAACATCCACTCCAATCCAAATGAATGAATAATCCACGAAATATACAACCTAACACGCTTCTTAGACAATGGTGAATTAAACGCCAAAAGCCCCTTCACCACGAAGCAGAATTAATTATGATAAAAATGTCTGTCCGTATCATATAATATGATCTTGCTTCAAGCATGTCGTAGCATGTCTCAGAGGTTGGTGATCTTCCTTCCAGCTGTTACATTTCGTTGCCGTTCCCGGTTAGAACTCCATTACGAACTTCTAGCCTCCTTCTTTATACTCCTGTCCCACAGTCTGTCCTTCTCAGGCTCGTGTCGCCGTCCTGAGGACAGTTTCAGAGTGATTTCTGATCCAGCTGAGCTATCTTTCACGGGCGTCCAGTCGTTATATAGAATCAAGCCTAAAGATGTCACATGTTCTATTTTTCGTAAATTGATTGGTTAACTGTGTGAAAGTTTCTAGAAATTTCCCTCATCTTTAACTCACGTTAATTACGTGAGGTGTCATCTTTTGTTGTCTCAAGATTCCAATTTCTTTACTTTGTAGGTGTTATATGATATTTGTCTGGTGTCAATAACAATTCGGTGTCTACAGGTGATAACTCTGTGTCTCTGGTCTCTAGGTAGCAAGGACAATGCTTGTTTGCAAATCAATTAATAGTAGTATATTCCGGCTCACAAAACAAAACGCTTTCCTCATTTCAAAATCTCTGCACGTGGTGGCTTTTATTAGAGCACAGCCTCTGCTTTCACTGGGGAAGGGGTTCAAATCTTATAAGGTTCTCAGTTGTGTTCTCCGTGGAGTGTTAAAATGCAGTAAACTGCACACGTCCTTTTAATTTGTACGGCTGGAGTCCAACACTGCCACACATGTGTCGCAGCCTGGCCGTAAACCCTAGCGCAAGGCACCAGCTGTCCAATTAAGACAAAATTAAAGAAAACAAACGAACATGGTGTTGTAGGTAACTGTTATCGCATACGTCTTCTGAAAGTTATACAGCCGATATATTCACACTTTTACAAGTCAAAAAGGAGCCAAGCACGGCAGCAGCTCTGTAGGTTCCTCAATGACCACAGAGATAGCCAAAACACCTACCCCCAAAAAATGCATTTGTTGAATTGTGTTTACATGCGAAATAGCTGACTTTATTTCATCCGATTTTATTCCATATGACTATATCTCCCTTCCTAAAAACAAACCGTCGCATACATTACGAAACTCAGTGACGACCCAGCGCTCTCCAAAATAACCTGCCTTGGCGAACCGAAGTTCGGGTCTTAAATTCAGCCCAGTGTATTCAGAGAAGAAGGCAGGCAATTAAAGACTACTAACAGTGACGAGTGATTACCAAACAAATTGATGCATACTCGTATTATATATCTTGAAAACGTCTCAGTCAAATTATCCGTACCATTTTTTAAATAGTGTACAAATAACTAAAATAATAATGTACAAATGACTGCGAGGTCCATTTGTGGAGAAGCATCCACAATATCAAAATGTGGATATATCAAAGACAAATATGAGGGAATAAGGAAGACCATCGGGCATTTACAGAGGGCACCTTGATATTATCTGAGAAGTTATTACTGAAAAGAAGCCGCAGATTAAAGCAGCTGAGACCAAACATTACAGATAGGGGTCATAAAGACTTTTAGACCAGTGTTCTTAATCGGCGGGCCCCGGAAAAGTCTAAGTGGACCGTGAAAAAGGCTAAGTGGGCCGCAGAAAATTGATTGCCTAATCATAAAACAGAGTAGGGTAGGTGGCTTAACTTTTCCACAGTTGAAATATGTAGGATTTAACAACTCAAGAATGATAATCAAACAGGTAAACATTCGGGTAATCCCATTCAACCACATACAAGCTGTAGACCAGACTATGAGTCAAGACAACAACTAAAGGAACATCTTTATGATTCCTGCAAAGCGAATATGGCGTCTATGCGTCAATTTTGTTTCTGTGTTTTATTAGCAGTGGGTCGCGAGACAAATGCATTGGTTTTGGTTGGCCACATGTGTAAAAGGGTTGAAAAACACTGCTATAGACTATCAACTTTTGACTCCCTCGGCGCATTTCCAACAATGGTAGACGTTAGTTATGCTGTTGATGAACTCATTTTTTGGGAAAGCTGCAGGCAAAGATGAAACTCAAATTTCTATAAACAGAGAAGAGTTCCTGACGAAACAAAGTGATGCGTACCCCAATCATATGACTTGATAATATTGTCAACAAATTCTCCGTATACACGGAGTTTCAGTTTTATAGTTTCTTCCCTAGTGTTTGATCTTTAAAGGAGGCTATCGATTACTTGGATGTTTTTATTTATAGTTGCATGATTCCTAATGAAACGAAACTTGAAATAAAATGAATAGAATATTCTTCCAAATGGTTTAACGCACAATTTATTTAAATTGTATCTTGAAGAGGGTGATGATCAGACACGTCACCTGTCAGCTTGTTTTGTCTTTGGAAATGCATGGCAGCATTAAGAGAGAACTAAGTTCTTCTTCTTCTTCTTCTTCTTCTTCTTCTTCTTCTTCTTCTTCTTCTTCTTCTTCTTCATCTTCATCTTCTTCTTCTTCTTCTTCTTCTTCTTCTTCTTCTTCTTCTTCTTCTTCTTCTTCTTCTTCTTCTTCTTCTTCTTCTTCTTCTTCTTCTTCTTCATCTGCTTCTTCTTCATCTTCTTCTTCTTCTTCTTCTTCTTCTTCTTCTTCTTCTTCTTCTTCTTCTTCTTCTTCTTCTTCTTCTTCTTCTTCTTCTTCTTCTTCTTCTTCTTCTTCTTCTTCTTTCTTCTTTTCTTCTTCTTCTTCTCTTCTTCTTCTTTTCTTTTCTTCTTCTTCTTTCTTTTTCTTTTTCTTTTTT
>CAJHNH020000609.1:20000-57500 GCA_905116865.2 Candidula unifasciata
CAAATATAGCCGGAGACTGTTGGCAGCTTCGGTTAGCTAGCAGAAGGTTGAACGTGGTTGCGTTTTTTAAATTTTTTTTTTAAGGAAATGGAATTGGAATTGTTGAAGTCTTGCCTGCTCTTTGTTTTGGGGAGAACTTGAGATGTATAGACTGTCATTGGATGATCTTTAGAACTGGAACTGCAGACAGACAATTCATTAGAGTGAGGCAGAAATAGAATCGATCTGAGACAGAGATGGACAGAAATATCGGGTGATAGAAGACCGGTGGCTGGAACTGAGAGAGTGAAATAGACGGTGGAAACAGAAGGTGAAAGGGGGAGGTAAGGGAGATAAGTAGAGATAAAGTGGTTGGTGAGAGACTAAACAATGGATGATCGAGTAAGTAAAGAAATTATAGGGCCCTTTTCCGCGCCTTTAGGCGTATAAGGCATATAGGGCTAGACCTTTATTTTTATACAGCAATCGGGTTAAGATAGTTGATATAGCCGCCTTTACTTTCCAGGACTGCACCTGGTACCCACTCAAAGCTGGGTCTACCTGAAAGCCAAGGTCATTTTTGAGTCCGGCACCGTCAGAAAGCGAACCCACGACCTTCCGATCTGTAGGGGAGCGTCTAGCCGCTACGCCACTGCGATGATCGAGTCAGGAAGACATAATTATGGACGCATACAGGATCAAAGAAACGGTAACAAAATCAGTGAGTGAAAGAAATGGGAGGGGGTGGGGGGGGGGGTCATTGTGAGACAGAAAGCATGCAAAGACAAATATGAACATGTAAAGACAAATCTAAAAAAGCAAATGGTTGATAAATGAGTCTGAGATAGACGTGTATAAGTGGAGAAAAATAACGTAGCAAAGAGAGCAAAAACGAGGCAGAAAAAATAGGTAGGGATAGAAAATTCAGAGAAAAGTAACGAGAGGAAAAATAGAAAAGATTGAGATCGAGAAAAGCAAATAAGAGATAATCTTCTTCTTCTTCTTCGATCCTTCTGTCAGAAAACTTATATCAGGAGGCCGGTAGCCTTTATGAAAGCTATCGTGCAATCCATATCCTCTTGTGTACCATACAGTTTTGTCTTCATTGTGGTTGGAACAGGCCAGATTGCGTCTCTGTTGTCAGCATACAGTTGACAGTGTTGGAGCACAAGCTCAGCATTTTTGGGTGCCACGCTGCAGGGACACGTCTCCGTATTTCCTACAACGAAAAATTTGAACATATGTTGACGAAATCTGTTGTGCCCTGTCCTTAGTCTGAAAATAATAGACTGTCCCTCTCTAGAGAGGCGATGAAGTGAGTCTTGGGGAGAAAATCTGGTGTGGGTATCCAGCCACCTTTCTTGGATACTAGATTGTATTAGTGTTTTCATCTCTTGGTGGGTTAAGTCGCTATTTGGTTGTACCATGTCACTGCCGTTTCTGGCCAATCTGTCCGCTAATTCATTGCCTTCCAAGCCACAGTGACCTGGAATCCACTGCAGTACAGATTGTTCTACTGAAGAGCCTAAGTAAATCAGCTGTTGCGTCGAGTCTACAAACTGAGTGTCTTTTGGGTTAACAATTGCTTGTAGAACTGACAGAGATAATGATATCAAAGAAAGATGAAACGAGGTAGAGACAGAGAGGGTCGAAGAGCAGAATAAAGAAGAAAGAAAAGATAAGAGGAGAGGGGATAAGCTGAGACAGACAGATAGCAAAGGAAAGAACCATTAAAAAAAGTGTTTAAGAGAACGAAGGAAACTTACTTTCAGTGTGTTAAAAATTGGGCAAACAGGCCAGTCTTGCATTGCGTCCTTTTGGTTGCCCTCTTCATAAACATTATCCCAATTATACATCAGTTAACAACACAACAATAAACGTTTATTACTAATGAGAGTAAAGTAAAAAAGATCCCTTTTCACGCCTTTAGGCGCATCGGGCATACGGAAGGAGCACCCATATTTTTACAGACCAATCGGCACTAGGTGGGTAATGTGGTCAGCATTACGCCGGCTGTCTTCACTTCCCCAGGACTGCTATCCTGGTGCCAATTTGAGGTTGGGTCGACCTGCGACGCCCCATTCCACGTTAAAAAAATCAACGAAGCCGGCAGTGGGTTTCGACCGCGGTACGTTGGAATTACGAGTCGAACTTGCAACGCCTAAGCCACGGACCCCGCCACTAACGAGCTTAGAGAACATGTAGCGATTTCTAGCTGAGAGCAGCAAAGAGACAGAAAAAAATGAAAACAGCGAAAAAGGGTAAGGTGACAGAGAAAGAAGAATAGCAGGGATAGAAAGAGAATTGACATAAAAATATTTGCGTGGCTCCGTTTAAGCCGGGAAAGCCGATAACAATGGAGATTTGAGCCGAGAGGTTGACAAGACATGCACAGAAGTACAGCGGTGATTATGCCGGGAGATCAAGCGGGTGGGACAAGCCTGCATAGAGAAATCGATGTCTCTGACTGGAGACAATTCATTGCCAGCACGGATGTGCCTATCACGGGCAGGATATGGGGAAAAGGCCTCAGACAGGAAACAAAAGGCAACATCTCCATCAGCCAGTGTTAGTTGTTATAGTGCGTTTCAAAACTCGTGCCGTCACACTTTAACAAATATCTAGAGAACTACTGTGCGGATCAACAGGAATTTGTGCATGTGGCCTCATATTTTCCATGTCCTTATGATTCTAATTTACAACTGCGCAGGTGCTGATGTTTTCTTAAAGCGGCGAATTTCTTTGATCTTTGTTAAATTAGTCATTTCCGTACACATGAAAAACATAATATACAGTGATTGACACACCTGTGGAGATTGTTTGGAAATAGTTGCCATCTGCAGCGAAATCAGTTGCCAGGTGCGGCGAAGTCAGTTGCCAGGTGCAATGACGCGTGGTGATTTTTTTGATAGCCTATTCATGACTCAATGAAACATCGGCAACTCTTAGAAGTCTTATGCTGCATATAATCATCTCAGAGTAACACGCATATAAAACCGTACAATTTAATGTTTTGAAAAGTTCTCCTTCCAATCAAGTTAATGTAAGTATGTCGTGACGCGGTGGATTTAATGTTTTATAAGTGTAAGTTGAGTAGGGATTTTCCTCTCAACACATTCCCTCCACCAGATTAACGGAACTAAAATCCGAGCTATGTTGCTCTCAGACAAATTCCTGGATATCCAAGCAAACAGCCATATTGGCTCGTTAAGTACTTTAACATTAGCTGCACTTGGTACCCACAAGAGAAGGAAAGGAATTTCAAATGTCTATATCATTATGCTGAATGAATTATTAGACAGGGCAAATGATTCCTCCGTCGTACCTTCTCCCGGTATTATTATTAATAATTAAAGAATTATTATCATATTATTTGAGCTCCCACCAAATGTAATTCTATCTATCAGTTTAGTTAAACAGGTAAGACTGAATACACTTGGAATTTAACAAACGATGTAGTATAAAACTTGACATACAGCTTTATTTACTAATAATCATTTAAATAAAGTTTCCCAGTTTGTTGTGTTTACACAAACAGTGACTGGTTTATGTTATGATAGTGATGAGATGCTTCGGCGAGAAACCAGCACCTGGGATTAGAATGGTGTGATGAAGGTGATAACGTATGAACAATTTATGACACAACTTAGTTATCATAGAACCTCTGACAGCCGTGAGCACTGTCAAGCTCTTCCTCCTCTTCTAGCTTCTTCCCTGCTTGTTTTCTGCCTGTTTCAGCTTAGTTTCCACTTCATCCCCACCTCGTTCCCAGCTGGCCGAGTCTAACACAGTGTAGTCTCGTTCATGGACTGATCGTCACATGGGCGCTGGGAACTTTCCAGCAAATGCCAAACACGACTCAACCAGTGAGAAAATACTTTTCTACCGTAGGTCTGAGTCTGTGGCCTGCTGGCGGCACTATGAGGTAAATCTACAATGCTCGCAGTATAAGTATAAATCTATTGTCCAAATTAAACTCCTCCCTTTACTTGGTTCTACCCAACCCTCAAGACGATGACTTAAGCCACGCCTCTGAAGTACCTATCAGATCAAATTAGCTAACAAGTGGCCTGTCAGTCAATTCTGGACTGACATCCCTAGAGCGAACATTCTTAATTGACCCAATCTAGTTTACAACGAATCTAACTGGCAGGTGTTAAATGACGGTCAGTGAAGATATTGTGTTTCCTACTTGACCAAGATCAAACATTCCTAATTGGCAAACACCTGTTCTCTCGAGAATTTCACTGACGTGTTAAACTTCAACCTCTCGTCGCCACAATGTCTAGAGTCCACTCAGTCTGTGTTAGGTAATCTTTATGACACTACGGTCGGGTTCAGGGGAGCTAATCTCAGGTGTGATAATTAGTTCTCCTTTCGCTGGCCTCTACAGTCTGTGGTCAGGAGATAACATTCTGACACCGGCATGAGAATCAAAAATAACATCCACTAGTCTGAACCAGCGGGCTGTATTAGGTAGTGTTATGTAATTTTTAAACCAAGCGCAGTGGTTTTGTCTCGGAGAAGGACTGGTAACAATTAAATCCGTGCGGTTTAAAGTAACATTTCGTTTAAGGGCATAGTCTCTGTGTCTTAGAGCCAGAAAAACTTATAACAAGTACTTAACTTCTGGAACCACTGAGGTCGTCTCGTGACAGTAAGCATGCTGACTATTTACTCTAAATCAGTGTTTTTCACATACCACAAATAAGGCAAAATGAAAACTAGATGTTTGCTTAAATTACAAATAAAAAAAAAAAAAAAAAAAGCTAAATTTCAACAACGGTTACTGCGTTACAGATTTTTAAAGTTCGGCTGGGGTTTTGGAACAGACTATATTTTGCTGGGCTTGCATGTTCACGGGGAAGCAGAGGGGCCCAAATACGACTGCAGTGTTGCCACTTTGGATGTTTTACATCCAGATTTAGATGTTTTTCCTTGAATTTAGATGGCGTTTTTGACGTTTAGATGGCAGATGTCATTCTAGATGTTTTTTATTTGGAGTGAATTTATCAAAAATAACCTAAGAAACAGGATGAAATTTGACCTCTTAAATGCTATCTTGACGATGAAATTTGACCTCTTAAATGCCATCTTGACAAAAAAATTCGGCTTGATAAGAGTAGGGAAAGGCTGTTCCACTTATCAGCTCCCTGATTGGGTATTGAAAGAAATTTGAACAGCTAAAGCATACCAGAGTCATTTTGGATCTGAAGCTTCAACTTCATCATCCAAGCTAACTTTATCCTGTGGATCTTGTAAAGCAGACTTCAGTAAAGATGACATGATTCTATAGGGTAAGTCATATCAATTGCTATGTAATTTGTGACTCTTTCCATCTGGATGTTTTTTTCTAGATGTTTACCACGCAAATTTAGATGTTTTGAGATATTTTTTGACTCCGTTTTTGATGTTTTTTGTCAAAGAAAAATGGCAACACTGTATGGCTGTCGTTGTAGTTTTATCGTCAAAGAACAATAAATGAAGTGGTTTGGACACCTTACAAGAATGCCCTATTTGTTACAGCGAGCCACACAAAAAAATCGTTACAACGGGTATAGAGCGAGTGGATGGAGTGATGGCATTAAGAACAGCCTTACAGTGGTTTAGACGCCTAACAAGAATGCCCTGGTACTATCTGCCACAGCGAGCCACACTAAAACGTTACAACGGGTATAGAGCGAATGGAAGACCTCGTAAAATATGGAGTGATGGCATTAAGGACAGCCTTACAGAAATTAACATCAGTCTTAACAGTGCTTTAGACAGAGCTCATCAACGAACATTATATCTCCCCCGACACTTCGATGAGGTTCAAGGTGGAAGAGAAGAAGAAGTTGTAGTTTTATAGTGAACAATTGTGTATAGATGCATGGACGCCGCCACACTGGGGATTCTTGGAGAGAGGACTGGTGGCGTCAGCCAACATACATTTTAGGGAAGTGGGAGAGCATGGCCTTAAACGGTATCTCTTAGTCCACTTTCAAGATTATGTGGGGGTATGGTGGGAGGGGGTGGGGGGGGGGAGCTTAAGGAACTTAAGTTCCCAGGTGCCGATGCCTACGAACTGTAGTGATTACAATTGAACTGGAATCCTGCCAACTCCAAATGACAACTGTAAAAATGCGTTTGAGTATTTTCTTCTCCGTGTGATTTCAGTGGTTTATTTTGGGTGGGGAAATCTACAAATCAACTGACGCTTAATTAAGCGTTGGCTTAAATTGGAGAGGAAAGGCGCAAATATCGCAGCATTGCTTTAAAGCCCAGCACATGTCAACCGTTGCTGTAAAAGCGATCACAGTAGAAGAAGGAGAAGATAGAGGAAGAAAAGAAGAATAGTGAAAGAATAGGAAGAAAAGAAAATGAAAGGAAGGAGGAGGAGAAGAGGAGGAGGTGTGAAAATGGTAGCAGTAGTAGTAATAGCAGTAGTATTGGTAGTATTAGTAGTAATTGTACGGGTAGAATTATTATTTGTGGATTGCTTGGCAACCTCTGTTATTTCTTACAATACCTCAATACACTCAAAACAATATAATATCTCAAACAAACCAAAGTTTTCTTCAATTTAATAGTTACAAATCTCTGTCGAAGCCAACACAAAGCAGTCATGGAACAGCCAGGGGAAACGACAAGAATAAACCACCAGTATACAAATCAATCAAAACGATATCTCAATTATAACTCCAGAACAGATCACACCAGGTCGTTAATCACAACCTACCGCTCATGCTTGTTTGATATCGTTTTCCGCGGCAACGCAAATAGATCTTCATATCTTATTTGACCTTTAAACGCAGCTTTGTTAACTCAATAAAACTGATCTTTTCTGAAAATTTGCCCATTAGGAAAATATCATGATCATTATCATGTAAAATACCCATAATGGTAGGCGGTAATAACTAAACATCCTTTAAGATCACCTCAGTCGCCGATCTGGTCAGTGCTCTAGTCTTGTCCCATTAGTGATTAGTGATTGGTGATTAGTAAGGACTTCATCACCATCATATCCATAGGTGGTCCGATCTCCTCTAAAGTTTATGAAGTGTAAAATGACTGATGACACCTGTTCTCTGTTGATTAACTGATAATCGATAATCTTGCCCCCTTAGTCCATTCTCGCAGCTCCAGGCTACACAACTATGTCCATCAGCTAAGACAGGAATATGCAGTCATACCCTTTGGCGTGCTCGTCATCACAGTAAGTGCTGCGCATGGCATTGACAATATCGCGTCTGTCTAGTACCGGACCATCCATAACAACCACAGTGTCCGTAAAATTATATGCACGCTCGTTTCCCTGAACACCCGCATGACCTGGCACAAAGATTAAGGTTAGGGCAGCCATTCGTGAAGTCCTTAGTGTTGCAATCCATTCTTATCTGATGAAACCAACCTGAATTTTTTAAAAATCATATACACTGAGCTACTAAGTATGCTCACATGTGTGAACTCTTCAGTGCTAATCAATGCTAACGCCCTTGTTACAGCCATACTCTCAGTTGTGAGGCAGCTGGTTGTAACATCACAGTCATAATTCATTTCCTCGATGGTGATCCCCTTGAGCTCACTGTGAGTGCCCATGCACTTCGTTTGCCCCGAATTACTGATCCGTCTGTGTAAACTACAGTATCACCTTCATCTGTGTTTTCGTCCATCAGTATCCTTACTAAAGAGTCCACAATGCCAGGAATTCGCTCTCTACAGCTCCCATCAAGTGTGATATGGCCTGTAATTTTAACGTTTGGAGCAGGAGGCATGGATATCCATTCAGTTCCAGAATTAACTCCAGTAAGGCGGCAGACATGTTCGATGGCGTCCTCAGCACGCTCCATTCTTGTGGCCAAGGTATCAAGGTTTTGTTTCTTTGCCTTACGTTTTTTTTTTTTTTTGGGGTCTCCTGGTAAACTGACGGGGTGACTTGCCTATCGAATCCGTTACTGCATCAGGATGGTATCAATTTTGGGAATTCCAGCTTTATCAAATACAACCTCTCTGGGACCCCGCACTGCTACTTGATGTTCAGTACCTTTTTCAGACAGGCTGTATGGAATGGTTGAACGTCTTTGGATAACGTCTGTATAGTCCAAGTTTCACAGTATTGTTTGCACCTCGCTAAGCATTACATTTACCATGGCAATTCTAATTAAACGGAATGGACGAACAGACTGTGAGCTAGACTGCAAGTATGTGTGATGCATAACAACATAAAAATGATATTTCTCAGGGCATTTCTCATAGAAAAAAGGGCGCCTGTACTCGCCATAATGTGTCTAAAAAAAGATGTTGGTACGCGCTATAAAGTGTTTATTACAGTAGACCTAAATGAAAAGCAAGCTTTAAATAGCGAAGCTAGTGCGTATCGTCAAAAACAAAATAAAATCTTCTGACACTTCTTATTCTTATCTATGCAAGTTGGGGTTCATACTGAGGGGAGGATCTGAGCACCTATGGACATGTCCGGAGTGCAATGAGGATAACCCAACTAACTAACTAACTAACTAACTATCTATGCAAGGCATTACACATCAGATTTCATTAATATTTCAAGATACTTGCATGGATTGACTAGTTGAAGAATGTTCCTGTTTGCTTGCATTTCCCATTCTGATATTTGGTCCTATTAGTGACTTCTTCTTTCGTTCGCCTGATATAAGTTGTCAATATCAGCAATTTTGTCTCTTGTATCAATTTCACTTTCAGTTCATTCAGTGGTCCATAGAGTTTACGTTCCATTGTTCTTCTTTCCGGCTAAAAGATTTGCGCTTTAATATGTCAAATTCGATTCAGTCCTGGAGTACATGCTCTGCTGCCAGGGGCACCTTTCCACAACTGAACATGGCTGATACGTCTATCTTAAATTTTGTGAACATGTGGTTACGTAATCGGTTGTGTCCTATTCTGAGGCAAAGGATAATGACTTGTTCTTATCTGTTTATAATGAAATGCTATTAGTGATGACCACAAACATTTTTGTTGTCAATAATTTGTCATGAGATGAACATCAAGAAGAATGGACTCATGAACAGCATCTTGTACAGACAACTGAGTTACCTGGGCGATGACAAGCACCACGCTGGTCTTGAGAGAACGGTGATGGGAGATGAAGTTTCCGGAAAACGACGCAGAGACGGAACCTCCGCGAAGGTGTACACAGAACATGGGCGACGTAAGTAAAGTAAAGTTCCCTTTTCACGCCTTTAGGCGCATCGGGCATATGGGCAGAGCGTCCCATATTTTTACAGACCATCAGCACTCTGTGGGTAATGTGGTCAGCATTACGCCGGCTGTCTTTACTTTCCCAGGACAGCCCATCCTGGTACCCATTTTAGGCTGGGTCGGCCTGCGACGTCCCATACCACGACAAAAATCCACGCAGCCTGCAGTGGGTTTCGATCGCGGTATGCTGGCTTACGAGTCGGACTCGCAACGCCTTAGACACGGACTTCCGGTTAAAATGGACGCTAGACAGCGGCGCCGTTCGGAACAGAGGCAATGTTTTTGCTTCAGCCGGATGGTGGCCGATGCATTTTTGCTCCATTTGTAGACTGGATATAGTTTCGTCGCCCAGCTTCTGAGTTGAATGCATGGCGTGACCCTGTGAGCTGCGGATTGCATTTGGAATGTTTTTTTTTCGACTGTGACCAACGTGGTGGTGTGAATTGTGGATTCAGAAAATGGCGCGATGCCTGTCGTTCAATGCTGGCGGGACCCGTATTAAAATTGATCACGCAGACAGCTGCTGATCTGTTGACGACAGGTTCTGCTATCATCAATGATGAACTGCATTTCTAATGTTGGACTGTTTGTGTTAGCACTTCGGATGGCTACCATATGCTTTAATGCGAGTGTATGCTAGATATACTGAGACAGCAGTCTGTCAATCTTTCCACAAGGGAACGGACATTCTGAGTGTTTTTCGCTGGCACAGGAGCGGAGCAAAGATGGGGCGACCCGTTTGCTATGAAGCTGAAACTAAGACTACCAGACTACCAGACTACCACGGACGCCGCACATGGGCGACGTACTGACTATGAAAGCACTTAGGGTTGGAGAATCGGTTCGAGAAAGAGAAGAGAGCGTGCCGTGAAGAGAGCACGTTCTGTAAAGGACCCGCTGATTGATTGATTAAATAATAATGTAATATAATAACATCTTCAGAACAACGATTACAACTTTCTATTGAAGCCTAAACAAAGATGTTCAATGGCATAAAGCAAATACAACAAGAATAAACCAGACAGCACACAGATCATTCACAGGAAATCTCAATTATAGCTCTAGAAATGTTGCCATGTCGTTTATCATAACAGTCTGATCATGATTAAAAGATCCCATCTGTGCCAGTAAAGCAAATATATTTTCATATCTTGTTTGAGGTTTTTTAGTGCAGCTCCGTTGCCACCACAAAATGTATTATTGTTACAGAACATTATCGTTAGCTGAGGGCGCTTCACGTGAAAACCATAACATTGTGACAGAAATTATAATAACCATGCCACGTCTTGTAACCTGTCAGTATTGTTGTTAGGGGTTTCAACAATGTTTAGCACGTGACATCGCGGTGCTGTCAGACAAGGCGACGTCATAATGACAGTTTAAAGACGTCCACCCCAGTTTTCGACATGCACTAAAGAGATTCAGCGTTCGGTTATTCGTTGTTTGATAAACGAAGAATTGAAAATTACAATTAAAAAATAAAATAATAAATAAATAAAGTTAAACATTTTACATACCTTCAGACGTAGTTAGCATATAGGAATTTACTTCTCGCCTTTTTCCTAAAGACCATGCAGTGTGGCGTTAGTAGTCATGTCTATCCACAACCTTCTGTCTCGTGTACTTTCAATCAACTCTGACAGAGATTATCTTTCATACTAAGATGTCAAACCGTCCACCATCTGTTCTCATGACCTCCCTCTGCCTCTCCTCCCTTCCATATTTCCTACCGTCACGATGTACTCCAGTTGTCTCCTTCTCATTACATGACCAAAAAATATAGATTGTCTCTTTCTGACGTGGACAGTCAGTTCTTTTCTTGAGTCAGTTTCTTTCAAGACATCTTCATTACTCTTTTTATCTGTCCAGTGTACTCTCATCATTCGTCAATAAACCGCACCTCCGCAGCTTCCTAATCAGTAAAAAAAAAAAGTAAAGATCCCTTTCACGCCTTTAGGCGCATCGGGCATATGGGAAGAGCGCCCATATTTTACAGACCATCAGCACTCGGTGGGTAATGTGGTCAGCATTACGCCGGCTGTCTTTACTTTCCCAGGACAGCCCATCCTGGTACCCATTTGAGGCTGGGTCGACCTGCGACGTCCTATACCACGATAAAAATCCACGCAGCCCGCAGTGGGTTTCGATCGCGGTACGTTGGATTACGAGTCGGACTCGCAACGCCTTAGCGCTTCCTGATAAGTTTTCACTAATTTACTTACTTTCCATGATCCCTATATAGGACGGACAAAGAAAGATTGCATAAAATATTCTTTATTTTGTAAAATGCTGCCTCTGCTTGAGCTGTTCGACATTTAACTTCCTTAATACACACTTCTTCCATATGATGTTGTCAGGGTACCCAAGTACTTAAACATATCAACTTGCTTGTGGTTTGTCCCATTCACTTTGATGTTGCATTTTGGAGTCAGTTTTCTTTGTAATTACCGTAACTTTTTGCTTTTCTGCTTTTAAAACTAAGACCATTGTTTTCCCTTTCCGTTACAATTTTATCCATCATTTCTTGCAGTTGTGTTTAATTTTCAGCAATCAAAACTCTATCGTCAGCATATCACAGGTTGCTAACAATATGCCCACCAACCGCTGTTGATGGCATGCCATGTACGGATCTAATTATTATTTCACTGTACAAATGAAATAAATTGGGACATAGTACACATCCTTGTCTAACGCTTCGTTTAATGGTTTGAAAGGTTCCAAATTTATTGTCAATCCTTATGGCTGCTTCTTGTTGCGTGTACATGTTTGTTGTTGTTGTTGTTGTTGTTGTTGTTGTTGTTGTTGTTATTCTCTTCTCAGATCTTTACCATCAGTGTTTAGGGTTTCCAAAATTATAGTAATTTTTCTTCATGTTTCATTTGTCAAATGCGTGTAATCAATAAGGCACAAACACACATCTCTATTCGTGTCAATCATTCTTTCTGAAGGTGTTCTCGAGATAAATAGGGTGTTGTTTGAGACTTTACCTTAAAAAAAAAAAAAAAAAACAACATTGCTCTTCTCCGATTTCGAGTTTAATTTTGCACTTTATTCTTCTCATGAAAATTCTCATTAATATTTTAGTTACATGACTCATCAAACTAATAGTTCGATGTTCTTCACATTCCACTGCACCAGGTGTTTTTGGTAAAGGTATGAAAAGAGGTTTTAAAAGATTATCAGATAAGTGTCCACTGTTTTAAATATCACTGAACAATTTTGACAACACTTCTTAACCCAGTTCACCGGCAGTTTCTAATTCTTCAATCGTGATGTTATTTCTCCCTAGAGATTTACATTTCCCGCATTTAATTCACAGGAATTTACCTGGTACCCATTTATGGCTGGGTCGACCAGGAAGACTATGTCATTTTGGAAAAATGTCAGGCTCCGTCAAGACCTGAACCCACGACTGTCCGATCCGCTGCCGAGCGTCTAGCCGCACACCATATCGGCTCCGAGTTAGGAGTTGAAACTGATAGAAATTCATCGGCGAATATAGGTCAAGTTTTGTGATGTGTGCCTGGAAGTTCTGCAAGTGTATAGACGTTTCAAATGTGAGTGGGGAAGAGGGAGGTGGCTAGACACTTCTCTGGACGGGCCTGCGTGCCCAATTCTTAACCCTTTAAAAATAAAGTTTGTTCGTTCGTTCGTTCATTCATTCTGGTGTCAGAAGGTCTTCAGATCGAATCTAAATTGGGTGGATTTTTAATATCACTGATGTATGGCTACCATGTCGACATAGCGTAAAACAGGTATCCAAGAAATGTCATGGGAAGTAAAGGCAGCTCAGTGGTGTTGACTATATCACCCGTCGAGTGCAGATTGGTTTATAAAAAATAATTAATCTAACATCCCGTTTCCGGTATGTCTATGACGAGCACAAAAGGTCAAGTTTTCTTTTTACTTTTATAGACAAACTTTTGGAAATCAATGACATGTACTGGTCTAGCTCATTTACAAATGACAACTACAGTAATATACTGTGAATGTTTAATAACTGTAGACTTCTAGAAATAAAATATTTGCACACCGTAGTTAAATGTGTGTATTACGTTATGTTTCAAGAGCAATGTAACGGTTAGTTTAAAATATCACTGCTATATACCGGTGGTTTAGTAATTGATCTTACCAATAGGTTTGTTACCTATTGAAGAAAGAGTATTTTTGGTTAAGCATGTGTTCCTTAACGGTGGCAGGAATTCGAATGTTGTTGTTCAACAATGTATGATGTCATTTCCTGATCCATCCTGTGTGTCATCCTAATACTTTTACGGTGTAAACAGTAGAGTCAGTTGTGAATAGAATAGTCTCACTTCACTTTAAATGCAGAACTATTTTGAAGGGGGAACAGGGGGAAGAAAGGTGGGGGGGGGGGGGCGGCACGTACATGACACCATCACACAATTTGCTAAAATGGCATTTGATTAGTTAATTCTTCTTCTTTGTGTTCTGTTTCGTATGCTCAGATCAGACCATCAAATGGGTTGCCTCTGTGAACTCGCATGTCAGTAGCAGGTCCTTCATGGTTCCCCAGAGCTTGCTCTGCACACTTTGCTCGTGAGGCGAGTTGTCTTTTCGAAGTCAGTAGAGTGGGCAGGTCTGCAGAATGTGCTCAGGTGTTTGTGGTCCTGTTTGACAGGCACATTAAGGGGACTTTACAGTCTTTATTTTATGCTTGTGGTAGTTGAGACTTCAGTAACCTGTTCGTAGACGTAACATGGTTGTATGTTGCTTTCTTTTGAGTCTGCTGATGGGGTCTCGTGGATGTTTACTGTTGGTTTCTTCTCTACAAGCCCTTGTATTTTTCCCTAATTTCTGGTAATGACAGTTCATGGATGTGTTTTTTCTCCTTTGTCCCATTTTTTTTTTTTTTTTTTTCAAGTTTGTTTGCTAACTCATTTCCTGGTATGCCGCAGTGAGCCGGGCTCTACTTGAGAACAATCTGGTTGTTTTCTGAGAGTCTGTTGAGCTGGCGAGTTAGTTCTGTCTTCTGTCGCCTCGAGGACTGACAAACAGTTACAAAGAAAAACAATTTTGCTGCTTTTAGTTGTTCTCTTCTCAAGCACTTTGGCTGAATCAATAATTACTTGCTGTTCTGCTCTGAAGTTTGTTGAGAGTCTTCCGGAGGCGCATGACGCTTCTACTGTGGTTCCACCTTGCAGCATGATGACCGATCCAGCTTCTCTGTTTTTTCCCCCCTGTTCTCTGCAATGCTCTATCAGTGTATGCGTGAGTCCATTCCGGTTTGGGTAAGAGTTGTAGACATGTTCATATTAGTTCCATTAATTCAAGCTATATTCTAACGTTATGCGGGAGAAGCTGAAACCTGCCAATGAAGTAGTCACTATAAAAGGTGCTGGAAATGTCACCTACCGGCTTCAAGACAAAACTGTACACGTTTTTTTATATCCTTAAATGCCTTCTGCAACATGCACGTTGTTATTTCTTAAATAGTAATGCTGACTGCTTCAGCTGATAATACCATTCTGTTTGAGTGAAAAGACATAATCCAGCAGACAACAGCCATTCACAAATAATGATTTGACCGTTGCTGAAGCTACACCGTTAGGTGTTGCGAACGCGTTTCATAATTCCATGGTTCGATCCCAGCTGCTGGCAATTTGGCAGCAGACAGTCTTGCTTTGGTTTAAATGTTGATATCCAAAGCCGATCGTTCAATAAGCAATGGCAAACTATTGAAAGTAAAACTGCTTAGTGAAATCACAAACAGAAAGACTGGAATTGGTTCTGCAACGACCTGTGAAGAACATGCAACCAATTTTCACATATTCATTAATGACGATTGTGTTCAAATTCTCCTTTGTCCGTATGAACAGTTTCCTGTTTTCGTATTGTCAACCAACATGCCCGCGTCATCAAGCGGGTTGTTTCTGTCAGACAACAGTTTATTTTCATTTACGCGACACCACTACAATTTCATCAGCGCGTGGGCAAGTTGCGAAAACACGACATGCTTTGTTAGCCGGCTCAATCACAACCGGCCGGAGTGTTTGATTGGGAAATATAAATTGAATTGCTGGCACTGGGAGAATGGACAGTATAGATTAAGCATTATGATATCTCCAATGGTGGGCATGCCAAACGTGCGACCCCAGGGCTTTATAAATAAAGAATTGGCAGTTCCAATAGGGAAATTCCCATACGTGCTCCGTTCCCATATTCAGTAGCCAACAAAGTATTTTTTTACTGATAAGGCCAGTTGCAACATGACTAATAATTTTCATCATCCCCCCTTCCTTCCACCCCTTTGCAGTTAGGAAATCGTCCACACCCTCTGCTCCCTTCAAGCTTTCCTGTGTGGGTTCCGGGGCCGTTTATGGGGTGGAGAGGGGGAGGAGGTATGTGTTGACCCCTGCTCCACAACAAGCATGTCGTAAAATTCGACTAAGTATGGTTGTTTTCTCCGAAGCTGGAGTGACCTGTCTGAGAGGGAAGGAACCAATAGTGTGCATACACATAAGGCAGATCTGTAACACGGATGTGAATGCAAAACTCAAATAGCAACAGTTAGACACAAATAACATCCTCTCACCCCAGATAGAGATAAAAAGAGAAGGGTGTCAGTGAAGCGTGTTATTCGCAAGCCTTTTGAGCTCAGATTCAGAAAACATTTTTTTTAAAACAAGTTGGAGAATTGCATAGAATGAATATCAGTGGAAGAATAATACACAATCTTGGATATGCTGACGACACAGTGTTGCCAGCAGAAAGCGAGCAGCAGTTACAAGACCTGATGAATAAAGTCATTGTGAGGAGTACAGAGAAAAGTTGACACATTTAACATTCGGGAGGGGGGGGGGGAGGGGGGAAGGAACTAGGATACAGTAACGCTTCCATTAACCGTCAGAACAGAACAAAGTCATCCAGCAGCTAGAACGTAATACTTGAGAACAGCAGGTTGCAAATCAAGAGGTCGACAAAGAAAGAGATGTATGAAGGGAGTAAACGTCTATGCCTTGTACGTTATGGCGTCACAGAGCATTCTAAGTGAAACCCCCATTTTATATGCTGTTTCTGTGTGTAACTTAGAACTGGTTTTGTGGCAACGTTTTCTCATATGACCTCCATCCTGATTTGTTCTTGTCAGGCATCTTATTTCCATGATTACTAATTTTCTTTTTCTAGTTTGTTGTAAGAGACAATGTCTGGCACTAGTAACATAAAGTGTGAATGAATGTGTTTTGTACGAGATGTTTCTTTGTGCTGATCGCAACTATCTTATGCTAAAAGAGGGTGCCAGTTGTCCCAATACGTGATTTCTTTTACTGCATCGGGTTTACTTTTTCCCCCCAATCCATTGTACCTACCATCTTTGATGAATGTTGTTTCCAAGTATTATGTTGTGCCCGTTCAATGTCTTTGCACTCTGCTGTTATATTTAGGATCTGATCCTTTCTTCCTTCTGATATTAAATCAATCAAGTAACCAACCAAACAATTATTTAAACAATCACAAGAATCAACCAAACAATTATTTAAACAATCACAGGAACCAACCAAACAATTAATTAAACAATCACAGGAACCAGCCAAACAATTAATTAAACAATCACAGGAACCAGCCAAACAGCCAACCAAACAATTAATTAAACAATCACAGGAACCAGCCAAACAATTAATTAAACAATCACAGGAACCAGCCAAACAATTAATTAAACAATCACAGGAACCAGCCAAACAATTAATTAAACAATCACAGGAACCAGCCAAACAGCCAACCAAACAATTAATTAAACAATCACAGGAACCAGCCAAACAGCCAACCAAACAATTAATTAAACAATCACAGGAACCAGCCAAACAATTAATTAAACAATCACAAGAATCAACAAAACAATTAATTAAACAATCACAGGAACCAACCAAACAATTAATTAAACAATCACAGGGACCAACCAAACAGCCAACAACACAATCACAAGAACCAACCAAACAGCCAAGCACACAATCACAAGAACCAACCAAGCAACCAGCTAAACAATTATAAAACCAAACAACCTGCCAAATAATTAAGTAATAAACTGACCAAACAATCAGAAAACTAACCAAACATGACAAAACAGTTAAAAAACTAAACAACCACATAAACAATGAAGTAATCAACTAATTCACCAACTAAACGACCAAGTAACCAGCTGTCTAAAAAAATCAAATAACTAACTAAACAACAAACTAAACAAACAACTAAACAATGATACAAATAGTCCGATAACCGGTCAAACCACTTACTAAACAATCAAGTAACTAAACATCTCAAAATATCAAGTAACCAACAAAACAATCACCTAAACAATCAAGTAAAAAAACTGACCAGGCAGCTAAATAATTCAGTAACCAATCAAACAACTAACGAAAGAATCGAGTAACCAACCATCTAACCAATCAAGCATTCAACAAACTAAACAATCGATAAAACAGGTAAACAATCAAACAACCAAATAATTTATCAAATACTCAACCTAACGTCGGCTCTGTGGCTAAGTCGATGCGAACGCTTCGCTTCGTAATGCCGGGATGCCAGGTTCGATCCCAGCTGCGGGCAATGCGCCTTGCGTTGGTTTCGACAGTGGTATCAAGAAAGCCGACCGCCCAGGAAGCAATGGCAAACTACTGGATGTAAGTTGCCTATAGAAACCACACAACAGCCAGGGACTGTTAGGGTTGGTTCTGCAACGTCCTGTAAAGGATACGCAACCAACTTAACTCAACCTAACACTGGAGGAACCAGGAAATATACAGAGGCAACAAAAATAAAACGTTGTCAACCAAGTTTTTAATCAACCACCCAACAAACTAAGCAAATTACAAGCAACCAAAGAATCAACAAACCAAGCGATAAAACAAAAACTGACAAACTAAATCAATCACAGAATGAAACATCCAGCCGAATTACATAAATAACTTCTCCATGTGGACTACAGGGACTCACGGGAGGGGGGGGGGGGGAGGAACCCACAGTCCCCTTAACAAGCGTGTCGTACAAGACGACTAATTAGGGGTGCTTTCTTCGAAGTCGCAGTGCACTAACCGTCTGCAATGACATGCAAGTAACAAGTGAATGCAAACTGACGTTCAGAAACAATACAAAAGTCCAGAAGTGGACGAACCGCCAGAACTTTCCGCTAGAGTTTAAATACGGTGAACGCTAAGAAGAAGAATCAAATAACCAACTGAACAAACACACTAGATAACGACCCGACAGCATGATGTGGGATAATTTCACTAACATTTTCATATCTGGCGCTTGCCAAGACATCTTTAAAATCAATCCCCGATGCAAACCAAGCACATATTTTTTGTCTTTCGAAGTGGGCATTTAAAAGAAGTCAACACAGGTCACAATCTACCTGGCCACTAGGAGCGACAGATTTCCCAGTCCATTACGATGTGCCAGGTTTGTCGTCAAACTACTGACATGCATTGCACGGGAGCTGATGAATATTACAAGGCTTTTGAGATGTTTGATAATGCATCGGCCATTACCGCGCATAGCAACCAATGAGCGGGCGTCTGCCACAAGGTTAGTAGTTGCCCGTTTACAGAAGCGGTTAGGCTAATCCGGTTAGTTCGACCTTAGTCTCCCCAAATAGAGTAGGCAATTTTTCATACACAAGTTTGTTGGGCTGGTCGACTTTCCTGAAGGTTAAAGGTGTGTCCCGCTCTGTTGTTTTGTTTCTGCGATGCCTTGCATTTACGTTTTCATTCCGAGAAAGAGAATACCTGTGACATAAGTTGTAGCACTCTCTAGGGAGTTGTGTTTGCAATTTCTCTATGTTTTTGGAATGTTAAAAGCGTTGGCTTGCTGAAATATACAACACACGATATCAACGGCATTGCGGAACACCTCCGTAACCGTGTGCAAAGGGCACGGGGCTTAAGAACTACCAATCAGAAGTTAGCTAGTGTGTATATGGGCGGGTCTGGCAAGACTAACGTCAAACTAACCGCTAATTTGACACACCGGTGTTAATAATATGCGTGTGTGTATGTGTGTGTGTGTGGGGGGGGGGGCGTGGTGAACGAAACAACAACAACATTAGAACAAACACAGGACTAACAGACGTGTTACACAGGAAGAGCAAGACTGTCATACACAGACACTAAGCTATAATCCGTAATAGAAGTCGTGCCCCGATTTTAAAATCTGTAACTCAGTAACTGTTCGGTAAAAATTGTTGATATTTCATTGTATAAAAATAAACAGAATGTGAAAAAACACTATTTTTTGTTTTACTATATTTGCGGTATATGGCGGGGTGGGGGTAGGGGTGGGGGGTAGGGGTGGGGGGTGCAGACAGCTATTTAAAGTGGTGTGCTGACAATAAGCGGCTTCAGTTGAAGTTGACAAACGATCAAACTGCAGTCATTTGGGAGGGAATCCGTGCGAAGCACACGGGAACGCTTGTTCTCAACAATGTATCGTCATAATCTAATTTACATAATTGTTACTCTGATCATTGGCGTTACCTTCTCATGCGGTCAGTCTCCTTCACTAGCCTCCCGTGAGTTAGATTAACACAATGTTTCATTGTATACGAGATCGGCTACCAAAATAATCACCATGGCTCTCCACGTTTGTGGTTTAAAGTAAACGATTTGTATTAATAACTGTACAAGGAGTACGCAAATTATCAGTCCGACAAGATCAAAGAAATACGCTGATTTGACATAACAGCAGCATCTGTGCAACCGTAAATTATAAAATCATAAGGACATTGGAAATCGAAGACCACATGCAAAAAATTCGTTTTGATCCGTACACGAATTTTCCGGATATTTTTAAAGTTTGAGTCACGACATTTGGAACGGACTATATGACGAAATCGTTAAAAAGACAAATAATGAGAACACTCGGGATATGTAAAAATGAGTAAGAAAGATGCCTTGGAAAGATTTAACTTAAAAAGAGATGTTGCATCAACGGGAAGCCACTGCATTCATTAGTCACACCATGCCAAGTAGAAAACTGAAGTATATTGTGACAGCGAGAAAGTAACGAACGAACGAACGAACGAACAAACTTTATTTTAAAGGGTTAAGAATTGGGCACGCAGGCCCGTCTAACATTCTGCCCTTCAAGGTTTCCCTCCATTCTTACATCATTTCATTCACACATCAAGTAATATTAAAAGTTAGCCATAGCATCAAAATAATCAATACAAGCACTGGAATGTGCACATTTTTAACTACAGTAAAACGTATTAGTTGTAACAAATCTAAGAAAAATGAGCGCTATTTTTCACATATGTTTTATCTTCTATGGGGGAATATAATTGGTGCTCAGATAATATTCGAACAGTTTCAGATTGTATGTATATGGACTAGTGGTACTTTTGATTTGCTGCGGTAGATAGTTCCACAATTGAGCTGCGGAATATGACAGACTTGTTTTATAAAGGTCTATCCTAGGTTTAGGGATGTGTAATATGTTTAGACGCTTACTATGCCGTTCATTATATTTGAACAACGGCCATAAGTAACATGGAGCCTTTTGAGATAATATTTTGTATGTATATTTTGCCTTATTGAAAAGTAGACGTTCACGAAGCGGTAGTAGTCTAAGACCTTTATATGTTTTGGAGCTCAGTGTTCCATGATTGTTACTAATTAAGCGAATGGCGCGCTTTTGCAGTGATGTGAGTCACTTGATAACAGAGCTGAAACAGCCATCCCATATTGTAGAGCAATAGTCTACATGTGTCTGGATGTGAGAAATATAGAATATCTTTCTTGTGTGTTCATCAAGAAAGTTTTTAATTTTTGCAAGCTGGTAAACCTTTTTAGCTGTTTGCTTCACAAGTGCTTGAACGTGTGAGTTGAATGTTAGATTTGCATCAATTACCAACCCCAGTGTCTTGTGCTCAGTTACATTTTCTACTTGAGTGCCCCCAATGTAGAGTTGACGCGTTCTCTGAGAATTTAAACTGTATAGTTTTTGCATGGTCGTTATTAGCATAGATTTGGTTTTATTAATGTTTATTTGCAAACGGTTTGCACTGCTCCATTGGACTACATTATTTAATTCTTGTTGTAATAAGGACTCTAGTAAATTACATGTTTGAACATTTGCATAGATGGTACAGTCGTCTGCGAATAAATCGCAGGACGACGACAGACATAAAGGAAGGTCAGGGGGAGGGAGTGGGTGGCAGAGGAAGACCGTAAGAGACGCTGCTGAACAGTTTGACATAATTGCAAGGGAGATCTTCTGTGTCAGAAATGACTGGGAAAAAAAACACGAGATTGAAAGTTGTGAATAGATATGACTACCAACGCCACACGGTATGGGAGATCATCTGTATCAGAAATGACGGAATATATACAATACAGAAAGTTGTGGATAGACATGACTACCAATGCCACATGGTATGGGAGATCACATGTATCAGAAATGACGAAATATATACAATACAGAAAGTTGTGGATAGACATGACTACCAATGCCACATGGTATGGGAGATCATCTGTATCAGAAATGACGGAATATATACAATACAGAAAGTTGTGGATAGACATGACTACCAATGCCACATGGTATGGGATATCACATGTATTAGAAATGACGGAATATATACAATACAGAAAGTTGTGGATAGACATGACTACCAATGCCACATGGTATGGGAGATCATCTGTATCAGAAATGACGGAATATATACAATACAGAAAGTTGTGGATAGACATGACTACCAATGCCACATGGCATGGATCATAAGAATAAAAAGTCAGGGCCTCAAACTAAAGTAATTATAAGGCAGGGGCGTGGAGACAAAGAAAACATCGGGAACTGAGAGGGGACGGCTCAACACATTTTACTAATTTTCTTTGGGGCGCTCAAAGGACCTAAGTTGTGTTTAAGGGCGTACTAGTCATAATAATAATAATAATAATAATAATAATAATAATAATAATAATAATAATAATAATAATAATAATAATAGTCTGAAAGGCAAATAACAGTAACAATATATTGACATAATATTGTATGTGTAAACGAAGACTTACAAAAGAACTTATGGTTCTTTTTACGCTGTCCAGCCCAACTACACGCTGGTTGGTCTTTCATTCATGCTTGCTCAGGTTAGTCTATGTCACGTTGCTCGTTGCTGCGAGCAGCGGCCGGCGACATTGCGTTTTTACTCCATGTTGTGAGTAGCGGCTGGCGATGTTGCGTATATTACAGCTTTTCATACTTGAAATACTACATGCATTACTTAAGCTGTCAGCGTTAAGAGCTTTGGTCAAAACTGCATCAGGCCCTTTTTAGGGCCCAGCACAAAATGTTAACAGCTATGAAACCAGGTATCGTACGATGCACTCTCTTGTGGGACGTAAGCTGAGGCTGTGGGATGGGGGAGGGGTTGGGGTCGTTAAAAGCTGTCACATCGTGTCATCGTCGGCGATATCATCAGAGACAATACAATGTGACATCCTTCTAACATAGACTAGCCTAAACAAGCATGAATAAAAGATCAACCAGTGTGTATTTGGGCCGGACATCGTAAAAAGAACCCATATACATTATTTTAAAGCTGGTGGGGCGCTGCTTAGCCCGCCTATAAAAATGTTGGAAGGGCTGAACCCTAGTAGTTTGCTATATATCTATCTGTTGTCTCTATTTGAGATGCAGTTTGTTGTTATTTTAAAGTTCACCTCGGGTGTGGTCGGGGCCCTAATATAACCTAACGGTTGAACGGGGTTTCTGGGATCTTTCCCCCGGGTGATTTTCATCCGCATGGTTGCACTTTGTGTCACCGTGTGTTTATCGCTTGGTGGCTATCCTGATGGGGTTGAATCTCATTCAACCTTAGTAGTAGTAGTTTGTTAGTTAGTTGCGTTATAATCATTGAACTCCGGACATGTTCATAGGTGCTCCGATCCTCCCCTCAGTATGAACCCCAGAGTCCGGTGGCTAACAGTAACAGATCTATGTTGATTAACTAGTCCTCTGATGTGCCTGGTGTACGTATCGTTTATTGCTACGCGGATCTTAACTCCCAAGTCTATCGTTCTGGCGAGTGATGTGGACTCACTGCTCCCAAAGTCCTCTACCCTTCCCATTTCTCGGAGGGCATAAATATTATCAGCATGATCCATTGGTTGTGATAGCGGAACCAGCTATCATATCAGCTCTTTCCTTTCCTTCGACGCCTGAGTATCATGGCATGCAAACAAAGGTGACTCAACTCACAGTGAACATCTGTTAGGATTCAAGCCATTGTCTTCACACCAAACTTGCCTGAACCCTCGGGATCATACTCATTAAATTAATGCGCGGGTCTAGTTTTGTGTTTCGAGCCACGCGAACGATTGCGTTACTGCCAGCACCTCCATCATCATGCGGCTGGTTGTCATAGAATGACGCGCTTCTTTGACTGTTCTATCTGATGGGCGTGCTTAGAATGCCCATGCGCTTTTTTGACTGTTCTATCTGATGGGCGTGCTTAGAATGCCCATGCGCTTCTTTGACTGTTCTATCTGATGGGCGTGCTTAGAATGCCCATGCGCTTTTTTGACTGTTCTATCTGATGGGCGTGCTTAGAATGCCCATGCGCTTCTTTGACTGTTCTATCTGATGGGCGTGCTTAGAATGCCCATGCGCTTTTTTGACTGTTCTATCTGATGGGCGTGCTTAGAATGCCCATGCGCTTCTTTGACTGTTCTATCTGATGGGCGTGCTTAAAATGCCCATGCGCTTCTTTGTTGGCGAATAACGGGTCCGTCTGTGTAGATCAGTACATCCGCCGCATCTGAATTTTCGTACAAACGTATGTGGCACTGGTATCCACTCTGCGCTGGGATCCACTCTGCGCACTCGGGGTGATTTCTGTTAGGCTGCAAATTTGCTTAATAACATATTCTGCCCGACCTAGCCATGATTGTCCCCTGAACCCTACTTCTCTGTAAAGTGAAGGGAATGGGGGTAGAAGAAGGGGGCTCAAATTGCCAAAGCTCCCAAATTCCCCTGTAACAAGGCACAACATCTTCAACCAGTGTCAGTACCAGCCCCAGAGACTGAGCTCCTGCCAGCAGCAAAGCCTCTGCCGGGGGCCAATACGTAGCCAGTGAAAAACACTGTCTAGAGTGGCGGAATGTTGAAAAAAAAAAAATCAAAGATCGACATCCTGGGAATGAGTATTGATCCGGCCCAAAGTTGGTACTAGCTGAAACAGCTGTCCGCTGTGTCATTTGTGTTCTCTCGGTGCAAAACAAACATGTCTGATTTTATCACAGTTCACTGCAACTCATTTTGATAGGCTGTAAATATTGTGACGTTCTATACCTACGTACAAGTCAAAGTAAAGGGGCCTTTTCCCACGCATTCAGGCGTAGTGGGCATATAAGGCTAGACCTATATTTTAAAGACCAGTCGGCACTTGGTGGATGATGTGGTCAGCACGACGCCCGCCACCTTTACTTTCCAGGACTGCACTTGGTACTTACTCAAGGCTGGGTCGACTTCGGAGCCAAAATAATTTTTAAAAACTAGTCCGGCTCCTGTCAGGACCCGAATCCACGACCTTTCGATCCGCAGGCAAGCATCTAGCTGCTACACCAACGCGACTCCCTGTATATCTACGTACCGTGTGAATATCATAACGTTTTTATACATAGCAACTCACCACGAGTTTGTTGGTTTTACTTGTCATGATACATTTTGGGGAGACTTCTAGTTATTAATTTATCCGCTCTGTCAACATTCTTACTCCAACTCTTGCTGTCTTATACTGTCATTATTGTTACTGGCGGGCGGGTGGGTGGTTGGATGGGTGGGTGTGTTTGTGTGTGTGTGTGTGTGTGTGTGTGTGTGTGTATATATATATATATATATATATATATATATATATATATATATATATATATATATATACAATTATTTTAACTGTAGAAAAATTACGAAGTTACACAATGAACCATCTTCCATCTGAGACCGGAAGCTGGAGCGACGTCTGATAACTTGTTAACCAGCTTGCCACTTGACCCGGGAAAAGAAGTTAGCTGCTGTACCATTGTAGGCCGAAAAATTCACAACGGAGGTCAGAAACTGTTGGACGTGTCTGGAGTGCAATGACAATAATCTGGCCCGAATAGGTCACCGTAACGTCTGTCTTATATGATTATTTTTACATCAACACAGTTAGCTCCAGCAGAGTGGCAAGATGCTACTTTGCTGGTTTAAATTCTTTTGAAGTCTGAGTGCATCTGCCTGAGAGGCCAGAAACCAGCGATCTTGCATGCAGTCAAGGATATTGTATTGTTTAATTGTTTTTCTGCATTCCAAGAATGGGTTACTGCAGTTCTCCCCCCCCCCCCCCCCCCCACCCTTTATGAAGCTGGTAATTAAACCAAGAAGCTTCCGTCCCTGTAGTTCACATACATGTATACATGGACGCAGATTCAAAGAAAGCAATTTGGAAGTTTAAGGGCTCGGCGCCCTAAGAATGTTCTGGACGGGAAGTCTCATGGTGTCAAAGCCTTATTTAGGTGGGTAATAATTAATAATAAGCCTAATTATCTGAATGAGAAATTCATATTACTCATATAATATAGTGAAATCACTATGAAATGTATCAAATTACCACTTAAAAAGCGAACGTGTATGGTTAGGTGGGACCCTTCTTATACAGCAGAACGTGATTTTAACAGTTCTTCTTCTTCTTCTTCTTCTTCTTCTTCTTCTTCTTCTTCTTCTTCTTCTTCTTCTTTCTTCTTCCTCTTCTTCTTCTTCTCCCTCTTCTTTTTCTTCTTCTTCTTTTTTTTTCTTTTCTTCTTTTTCTTCTTCTTCTTCTTCTTCTTCTTCTTCTTCTTCTTCTTCTTCTTCTTCTTCTTCTTCTTCTTCTTCTTCTTGTTTTTCCTCTTCTTCTTCTTCTTCTTCTTCTTCTTCTTCTTCTTCTTCTTCTTCTTCTTCTTCTTCATCTTCTTCTTCTTTTTTTTTCTTCTTATTCTTCTTCTTCTTTATTCTTCTTCTTCTTCTTCTTCTTATTATTATTATTATTATTATTATTATTATTATTATTATTATTATTATTCTGCTGATGCTGCTGCTGCTGATGCTTCTTCTTCTTTTTCTTCTTCTTCTTTTTCTTCTTCTTTTTTCTTCTTTTCTTCTTCTTCTTCTTCTTCTTCTTCTTCTTCTTCTTCTTCTTCTTCTTCTTCTTCTTCTTCTTCTTCTTCTTCTTCTTCTTCTTCTTCTTCTTTTACTTCTTCTACTTTTTTTTCTTTTTCTTCTTCTTTATCTTCTTCGTCTTCTTTATCTTCTTCGTCTTCTTCATCATATTCTTCTTCTTCTACTAATGCATTCTCTCTACAAATTGTGGTTGGCATGATGTGGTGCTAGACTGCGATATCTGCACCGTTCCAACTATGGGATTTTTAAATATTCGTAGTTACCGCCACTTATGACAGGAGGGTTACGTGGTCTTGATGTGAGACGTTCGCCTCGAGTGCTGGCGGTCCCGGGTTCAAGCCCTGGTGAAGGCTGGGATTTTTTCACATTGAATTCTAATAATGTTCTGTTGCCCTGGGTAGTAAGATTAGACGCCCGTGTGTATTGTTGCGCATGTTTTAAAAAAATCCCTTGGCAGTTGAAAATCGAAAAATAGAAGTCTAACGGCGCTTCCCGTGCAAAATTAGGAGTTTAAAATCTACTCAAAGTATTTCAGGATCCTCGTCGGTGCTACAAAGTTCGTGCACCGCGCTGAGATTCTTCGGACTCAGGCTTGAGTCAGAAGTGGAACTGAGCACTTATGGGTAACATGATGTTGATCCGTCGTCTAAACCTAAACTTATGACTTATGTGTTAGGGACAGGGGACCTATTCTTCACCCGCCGCCGTACATACCACCTGAACTCCCACGGGAGGGCAGAAGTGGTGGTGAACTAATGTCTACACAGGTGCTGTTTTGAGAAGAGCGGCTTGTTCGTACAGTAGAGAAAGATGGGCTTTCATGTGGGAGAGAGATCCGGGTTCGAATCTTTGATAAGGTTATGAGTGTTTTTCTATTGAATTCTATATTATTATTATTATTATTATTATTATTATTATTATTATTATTATTATTATTATTATTATTATTTTTATTATTATTATTATTATTATATGCTGAATGTCAAATTTAAAGAATACAGATTTGAAAAAAATACACAATGTATGAACAAACAAACAAAATAGAATGCAAATACATGTTGGGGTGGATCTGATCTCTAAAAACTATTGAAGGGGGGGGGGGCGCTTGTTGAGGGGGGGGGGGGGCGTTCAAGTCGCTTAAGCCTCTATGTTCCGGCACCTATGTGTGGGACTATGATAATGATGGTGATGATGATGATGATGATGAATTTTACAGTGATTATTATTATTAACCATCATAATTAGCACTGATAAAAATTAAAAATCAAAATAATCAACAATATTACAAATACCGACACCTTCAGAAAGGTTTTGAAAATAAAAATCGTAGCTTGTCTAGATAATTGTGAAATAATGAAGTAGGTCAACAACTCAAGTGGAGACACACATGACGTCACTAACTACACACAATACAGAGGCAAGGCCACGACACACTCACACTGACTGTTGTTTGACAACAACTCACCGTATTAGCATCTCCACGCCTGTATCCTCCAACCGTCTTTTGACCCCTTTCCAGTTCTTCTTGAGTTTGAAGACTTGCATGGGGGTCAGGGGCAGACGGGGATCTGAAACTGGTTGTTGATTACCGCCACCAAACCCTCCTCCATTGCTTGTCCGAAAATTTTCAGCCATAGAAAATAATTGTCAGAGCAGTAAATGTTTAACAGAAAATCCAATCCAACTTTTTTTTAGAACATCAATGAAACCTCCCTTCAACTAAAAATTGCGGATTAAACGATGCGCATTTAAATGTAAATGAATCTTAAATGTTGTTATATAAACCTGAATTCTGTATCATCGACGGTTTGCAAATGTTTAATTTTATTTACAGCGTTCAAGAAATTGTTAAATTTTATTCCTTACATCATAATTTTGGCTAGTAAATAGCATCCTTTCTGGAAAGCTGAAATATTTTGGTCACATCAAGCGCCACGACTGATTGGAAAAAATTATAGCAGAAGGCATGGTACCAGGAAGGAGGGGCAGAGGCCGACCAACACGAAGATGGGCACAGGATATAAGTGACTCCTTGAGTGTAACAGTTCATGAGGTGGGAGAACTGGCGAGAGACCGAGTTTCTTTCAGGCAGACTGTGATGAAAGCGACGTTCTGCAAAGGACCTGCTACATGATGATGATGACATCATAATTATTTATTTAATGTTATTCTTATATATGTAACTCGTGCCATATAGTGTTGGTAATTATGTCTTTCTGCAGCAGTTTGCCTCGTGTACTGTTAATAATTGTTTGATGCAGATGTGTGTCCATGCCATGATTCTGAACTATCCATATCCTCTCTTTTGGTCTCTATCTGACTCGCTTCCCGTCCAGTTTTTGTTTCTTTGTCACTCCAGTGTTTCCATTCTCAAGACATGACAAAGGAATGCAGATTGGCGCTTCTCGGTGAGGGCAATTAGTTTTCTTGCTAGACTAATTTCTTTCAAGATAAATAAATGACATTTTTTTCGTTAGGCAAGATATCTCACAATTTTTCTGTGAAATCTTATCTCCGCAGTTTTCACATTTTTGGAACAAACCAACAGACTACACGTTATTCCTGACTATAACATAAGGACTGTCTCGGGTGATATAATTTTATTGCCCAGAATATTTTTTCTCTCTCTCTTAAATTCTACTTTTGCTTGAGCTATTCTAAATGTTACCTCTTTCATCCTCTCATCCATTTGATGTTACCAGTGAGCTGGATAAACAGAACCTTATATCTCCCTCGACACCCACAGCGGTAAAAGAGGAAGTGAAGAAGAAGAAGAGAAGAAGTGAGCTGGATGTTAAACAAGTAAAGGACCCTTTCCAACGCGTTTTGGGTATATGGGGTTCCACCTTTATTTTATAAACCAAATGCACTTGTTGGGTGATGTGGTCAGCATCACCAGGCCGCCTTTACTTCCCAGGAATGTGCCTGGTACCCACTCAAGGTTGGATAAACCTGTGAGGAAACCGAACCAACGACCTTCCGATCCGCAGCGCTTGACCACGGCTGCTCCCTGTCTTTTATTATTCATTCTGAAAAATTTTTTTTGTTATATTGTATACACTATGTTGTATATCCTATGTTGTATACCCTAAGTTGTATACCCTATTTTGTATACCCATCATCACGTAGCAATCCTTTGCAGAAAGTGGCTTTCATCACGGTCTGCTAGTGAGAGGGTGGACCTAGATCTCCCGCCAGATCTTCCGCCTCCCATACTTTCATACCCAAGATGTCATTTATATCATGTGCCCATTTTCATTCTGTTCGGCCCCTGCCCTTTCTTCATAGCTACATGCCTTTTGTTATTCCCCCCCCCCCCCCCCCCCGACTGTGGCCTTTATGGCCGAACAATTTCAATTTCCCAATCGACTGTGGCGCTTTTTGTCATTATATTCTTTGTCCACGTAACTGAGAATTTCTATGACATTTCACCTTAAAAGCCCTATTTTACTCCTCAGTGACGAAGAGATAGTCCTCGTATTGTATACTATCTGCGTGAAATTCTTTGTTGTGCAGTGACGTCGTTCGTGACAATATAACATACGGGGAATACAGGAGAAATTACGAACGTCAAAGGTGCAGTAATCTCATTCGCGATAGTTTCGCATATGGAGACTATAGGAGACATTGTGAAAGTCAAATATTCAGCGACGTCATTTGCGATAACATAACAAATGTTGCCACTACATTGTGCCAAATATTCATCAAAGCGTGAAATTAAACCCGTTATTTGTCTAACATCAAAACTCAAAGCAACACTAAACCATTCACACACAGGCATTTATATCAACTTATTATTGCTGGAATATGAGATTAACATTAATTGTATGATACTAACGCTTTACCTGTTGCTAAATGAAATTAAGAAAAAGACCCTTCTTGCGGTTTTTAACAGTGATACGAGAGTTGCACTGTGGCCACACCATGCAATATACCCAAAGTTAGCAGTAAATACAATTTACTCAACATCCATTTTGAAGACTGCAATCTTTTTGGGTAATTATAATGATCTGAATACGTTTAAACTAAGATTAATGTCCACAGAATAATACTAACCAGTTTGCTTTTCTGCAAGGTCGTCAAAATAAATACATTTCCAAATAGACTAGAACGAACACAATCGCCGTGCACACACACTCCACATGAACTGTGTCAGAGATCCCAGTTATGGTTGTTGGTCAGGCGACTGTTGTCGTTGCCTCTGTGGTAGGTCCGTCCTTGTTGCTCCCGTCGGCTAGGCACGGCTCGCGCTGTCTCCTCGCTCACGCTAAAATGTCTTTCACTTTCCCACTAATTACTTTCGGCTAGCTTTCTCTTCATGCGTGCGTGCAACACACAGGCGGGCCTGCGATACAGCAACCTGTGCATGGTTGTCTTGACAGAATTTTGGGCCCCTGGGCCAACTAGTGTGCTGGGGCCCCCACGACAACCGCTCACAGAAATAAAATGTTTATTTTGGGCAAGTCACGGGGCCCTATTGTGCGGAAAACAAGAATAGACCCACTGCCTACCAGAAAGCATGTCATAAGATTCGATTAACTGGGAGCTCCCTTTGGAGTCGACGTGCATCTACCTAAAAGGCAAGGGACGAACAGTTGCAGGCAAATGTCATATCTGTGAAAAGGATTCACAAGCAACACTTAGGTTCTGGAAAAACACTAAAGATAAAAAAAATGGACGAACAACCAGAATTTTCTGCCAAAATGTACAGCCGGTGAACGCGAAAAAGAAAAAAAATGAAGACAGAAACAGTTAAAGGATAAGTCGAGAAGATCGACTTAATTGCACCGGGTTTTATCCTAAGGATCGGTCTCTCTCTGCAGAACGGCTAGCGGCCTGCCGAGAGCCCTGCGCAGAGCACGAGTTTCGTAGCTACAGCGACGATCCCCAGGAATCTCCGTAAAAACTGCACTCGTGAACTAAAGGGCGCAGTCGTGGAACGAACCCACTACCTTCAGAGCGCGGGATAAACGGCTTGACCACTCTGCCACGGAGACCACCTACAAAGATAAGCATTGGACCATATGCTGGTGGACCCAGGGGTCCATGCGTCAAGACGGCCCTAAATGTGCCTGCAAAGCAGAACTGAAAAAAAAATTAACGTGTTATACTGAACATTTTTACGGAGTTTACTGTTACCACGTCAGGAAAACCTAAAACGGTTATGTCGAACACTTATGTAATACAGTTATGTGGAGCACTTATGTAATACAGTTATGTGGAGCACTTATGTAATACAGTTATGAGGAGCACTTATGTAATACAGTTATGTGGAGCACTTATGTAATACAGTTATGTCGAACACTTATGTAATACAGTTATGTGGAGCACTTATGTAATACAGTTATGTGGAGCACTTATGTAATACAGTTATGTGGAGCACTTATGTAATACAGTTATATGGAGCACTTATGTAATAATGATGACGTTTAACCCCACCAGGACCACACAACGAGCGATAAACACCCAGTGACGCAAAGTGCCACCATTCGGATGAGGATTCCCACGTGGACATGTACCAGAAACCCCGCTATATTAGGTCCCCCCCCCCCCCCACTCCGCCCCTGCAACAGCCAGTGTGGGGCTTCAATACAATTAAAAAATTGCCTCCGACACTGGGACGCAGAACCATTAATAGCATTTATGTAGACTCGGCTAAAAAATTTTATTCACAGTACCAGTGTGTATCGGCTCAGGTGCTAAGTCGATGCGAACGCTTCATAATGCCGGGATTCCGGGTTCGACCCCAGCTGCGGGCAATGCGCGTTGCGTTGGTTTCGACAGTGGTATCAAGAAAGCCGACCGCCCAGAAAGCAATGGCAAATTACTGGATGTACATTTGCCTAGAAAAATCATGGGGTTGGTTCTGCAACGTCCTGTTAAGGATACGCAGCTAACAAAGACCAGTGTGTAGATCAGCCAGGCTTATTGGGTATGGGAGGCTCTGTCCCTTTAAAACTGTTCACTCCGGGGGTTCAAAGGGTACGCTGGAAGCTGCGTGATCTCGAGGCATCGTGTCCGCCTCGAGTGCTGGAAGTTCTGGGTTCAATCCCTGGTAAGGGCTGGGATTTTTTCACTTGGACTTGGACTTCTAGTAGTTTCCCCCTGGTCTCTGGGTAGTGAGGTCTGACGCCCCTGTGCATTTTTGCGCACGTAAAAAATCCCTTGGCAGTTGGAAGTCGAAAAGAGTATCCTAACGGTGCAGCCCGGGCAAAATTTTGAGTTAAAAATCTACTTCAAGTGTTTCAGGATCCTCGTCGGTGCTACAGAACTTGTGCACTGTGCTGAGCTTCTTCAGACTCAGACTTGAGTTAGAAAAAGAACGGAGCACTTATGGATTACTACCCGTGTGACATGATGTTAGTCCGTTGTTCAAACCTCAAACCTCAAAGGGTACACCTTGTTTAGGTGCGCAATAATAACAACAATAATAAACTGCTCGTTCTTCAGTGTTTATTCACCCCAAACAACGGAAAATCCCGGAGTTCCCTCGAAAGTGTCATAGTTTGAAATGAACACCCACCAACCCTAACACCCCTATATTTAATACGACCTTGACTCCCAGGTCCACCCAGCCCTAAATGGGTACTAGGTAAAGTTCTGCGAAGTAAAGGCGGCCGGATTCATTTTTGACGACATAACCCAGAGAGTGCCGATTGGTCTGTAAAAATACAGGCTTAACTCTATATGCTAAATACACCCAATGGCTTTGTAAAGAGTCCTTTTTATTCATTTTTAATCAATCATGCACCATGTTTTGGTCAGAAAAAGTCGAGTGGGCATTCTCTTCTCCCCAAATCATTGTCGCTCCCCATTTTTTCTTTCTCATTAACATCTAGCTGTCAACAAATTCTGATTATTTTTATTGTGAATTCCAACCACTCACCTTGTAGGCACTTGAAGAGAGGGACTTGGTCTCAACATTTTTGGCACTGTAACTTCAGTATTTCTAAATCTGGCACTCTCAACCGCAGGGCGCTTTTTAATGAGACCTGTCTGTTGTCTGGTTGGAGTTTCCGATACTGTTAAGAGATCGAATCAACGAAATAATGCGAGAAATGCTAGTGAAAAGTCGATGGAGGTATGCGAACTCTTATACACGGTTTTTGTATGTATGTATGTATGTATGTATGTATGTATGTATGTATGTATGTATGTATGTATGTATGTATGTATGTATGTATGTATGTATGTATGTATGTATGTATGTATGTATGTATGTATGTATGTATGTATGTATGTATGTATGTATGTATGTATGTATGTATGTATGTATGTATGTATGTATGTATGCATGCATGCATGCATGCATGCATGCATGCATGCATGCATGCATGCATGCATGCATGCATGCATGCATGCATGCATGCATGCATGCATGCATGTATGTGCATGTATGTATGTATGTATGTATGTATGTATGTATGTGTATGTATGTATGTATGTATGTATGTATGTATGTATGTATGTATGTATGTATGTATGTATGTATGTATGTATGTATGTATGTATGTATGTATGTATGTATGTATGTATGTATGTATGTATGTATGTATGTATGTATGTATGTATGTATGTATGTATGTATGTATGTATGTATGTATGTATGTATGTATGTATGTATGTATGTATGTATGTATGTATGTATGTATGTATGTATGTATGTATGTATGTATGTATGTATGTATGTGTGTATGTATGTGTGTATGTATGTGTGTATGTATGTGTGTATGTATGTGTGTATGTATGTGTGTATGTATGTGTGTATGTATGTATGTGTGTATGTATGTGTGTATGTATGTATGTATGTATTAGGACTGTACCAAATAGTCGCCTCGTGTTCGCTTCGGGGCCGAATAGTGGACCTAATAGCGAATACGAATAGTGGTTACCTTACACCCGTTTCTGCATACACTGCGATGGACTGAAATAACTCTCTTATTAACACAATAGTTGCTATTGCCTAAGTCTGTCGTAGTGGAAAAAACTGCCACCCGGTTGCGGGGTACAGCAGCTGGCAATGTCTTTGCCTGCTGACTCGACCGAGGCATTACAGCAAAGGTTCTTAAACTGGGTGCGTATGCCAGGGGTGCTGCGGCGAAAATCAGAAAAGTCGGCTGCAAATTGTGACATTATTAAAGAAAGTATGAAGATACTTACAAGTTAAAATTTAAATTGTTTTTCCTCGCCAATGTTGAAAAGAGTTTTTTCCTTGTTTTACACTCAAAGTGTATCATACTGCATAAAATGCCAACCGCAGCGTGGTAAAAATTGTCCTTGTATTTATCTCGAGGTGCGACCGATCCTCCATCTGTGTTCGTGAAGGTGCAGCGGATAAGTGAGGTTGTGATTAGATTTTGGCTAAAATTTTAGGGTCGGCTCTGTGGCTAAGTCGATGCGAACACTTCGCTTCGTAATGCCGGGATGCCAGGTTCGAACCCAGCTGCGGGCAATGCGCCTTGCGTTGGTTTCGACAGTGGTATCAAGAAAGCCGACCGTCCAGGAAGCAATGGCAAACTACTGGACGTAAATTTGCCTAGAGAAACCACACAACAGCCAGAAGCTGTTAGGGTTGGTTCTGCAACGTCCTCTAGAGGATACGCAACAACCTTTAAAATTTTAAAGTGGAAAATGTGGTCTGTACAAGGGTAACTGTTAGCTTCGTCAAGTAAGCACTTATAAGAGTTTCTTCAAAAATGACCTTGCCTTCCAGGTCATGCCATCCTTGAGTGGTATAGTTCTAGAAATTAAACAAGTGCCGATTGGTCTAAAAAATATAGATCTAGCTAAATATTCCCACTACACCTAAAGGCGTGGAAAAGGGTCCTTTGCTTTGTTTTAAACTTTTTTTTTAAGGGTAGTTTGCCTTGTTAATATATTTCAAAGAATGTGTGTTTGAAATGACTTCCTCTGTTAAAATTCGAACATATGATCGCAGGACCATTTGACACATGTGCTAGTCTTTACTCTTAAATCAGGTACAAAAACGTTGAAGATGTTTCAGTTCCCACATATACTTTCTCCTGTACCCTTGGGTCTCAGTCTCTCTCCCACCCCTTCCCAACTGTTTTCTTAACACTCAATGCTCCAGAAACAAGCTATTATGTTCTTAACATACACTCGAGAACTTTTACACACTTCTGAATTTGTATTTCATTTTCAGCAACCTCCCACCCCAGTTCCCTTACCCACCTTCAGGGTTACAGCAGTGTTGCCACTTTTCTTTGACGAAAAACCTCCAAAACGGAGTAAAAAATATCTAAAAACATCTAATTTTGCGTAGAAAACATCTAGAAAAAACATCCAAATGGAAAGAGTCACAAATTACATAGCAATTGATATGACTTACCCTATAGAATCATGTCCTCATCTTTACTGGTCTGCCTTACAAGATACACAGGATAAACTTAGCTTGGATGATGAAGTTGAAGCTTGAGATCCAAAATGACCCTGGTACGCTTTAGCTGTTCCAATTTCTTTCAATACCCAATAAGGGAGGTGATAAGTGGAACAGCCTTTTCCTACTCTTATCAGGCAAAATTTTATTGTCAATATAGCATTTAAAAGGTCAAATTTTTCCTGTTTCTTAGGTAAGATTTGATAAATTCACTCCAAATGAAAAACGTCTAGAAAAACATCTACCATTTAAACGTCAACAAAGCCATCTAAATACAAGGGAAAACATCTAAATTTGGATGTAAAACATCCAAAGTGGCAACACAGGGTTAAAGTCTGTAGGATTCTTATTCTTCGCATTCACCGGCTGAAAACCCCGGCAGGAAGTTCTGGTTGTCCGTCCACTTCTGTGTACTCCTTTTACAGAACCTAAGTGTTGTGTGCACATCCGTTGCAGACTGTTGGTTCCTTGCCTCTCAGACATATTGACTCCGATTTCGCAGGAAGCTCCCAATTATTCGACTCTTACTACAGGCTTTTGGGGAGGCCGTGGGTCTGTCTATTCTTGTCGTTCCCACATTGGGGTCCCTGAACCCACACTAGGAGTTTGTAGGATTAACACCTCCAAGGATGAGAATCAAACACGTACTAATCCCGGAAACGCCGTTCAACCGTATAGCCATATAGCACAGTTATACTCGGGCGTCACAAAACTATTAGGAAATATTTATAAATTTCAGCGAAAAGGTTTCTGTGCTTCATTTTATGTTGATTCAACTCTGTAGTTAATGCACCTGTCGAGATACAGCGAAATATGCCAGGCAATAAATGGCCTAATGCAGAGGTTCTCAGACCTGCTCATGCCGCGACCCTTCAATGCAGTTCCTCGTGTTGAAGTGACCCTTTAATACTGCTCCTAGTGTTGTTGCGACCCTAACCATATCATTATTTTCGTCGCTACTTTATAACTTAAATGAAAATGTGTTTTGCGATAGTCTTTGGCGATCCCTGTGAAAGGGTTGTTCGACACAAAAAGGGTTGCCACCCATAAGTTAAGAGCCGCTGGTTTAATTAATTGTTTGTGTTCACAATATTTAGATTAGGACATAACCGGTAGTTTAGTGGGTCTTTCACTTATGAAATGAAAGAGTAGGGGATGAGGAAAAGAAGCCCGGACACAAACAGAACTTGGGGAAGAGGGTCGGATAGCGCCCACCAAAAGCTTACAAGTTTTCTTAGAAAAAAAAGAGGGTTGTCTAAAGGGGAAATCCTAGTTTAAGGTAATAATAATAATAATAAAACTGTGCAAAATAACCCCAAAAAAGTATAATAATATGAATGAAACAATAGGAAGTTTTAAACAAATACTTGTAAAAAGAATTTTTACACCTGGTTAAAAAAAAAACCGTTCAGGTCCCTTACAATTTTGGGGGAGAAGGGCCTCTCAGGGGATTTGAGTCTGAGTGCTGCGGTCTGTGTGTGAACCTAATCCCGGCAGGTGTCGAAGCCATAGAACAGAGCAGAAGTACCGCCTAGTGTCGGATTAGAACTGTGACGTCAAATGGGACACGATAAGTCCAGGGACGGTTTTACAAGCGGCAGAAGGCTTTAGGCTGAATACCAGTTACATGGTTACCAGACACAAAACACACACACACATACACACACCATAATAATGTCCTATACACACACACATATACGAGCACACAGATACACGCACACACACATACACACGCGAGCATATCAGAGGAAGTGCTT